>MJUU01035117.1:39167-54349 GCA_002080025.1 Modiolus philippinarum
TAACCAAGTCGCTCATGCGTAAAATGTAGGTCATAGACAGCATCCGAAGCATGCATTGTTGTTGTCATCCCAAAATGCATCATACGTTCCAATATGGTTGATGTGGGCCATGCCAGTAAGCAGGAATGGACTTTAACCATTCTACCTAACCAAGTCGCTGATGCGAAAAATGTAGGTCAGAGACAGCATCTGAAGCATGTATTCCAGTTTTCATCCCAAAGTGCATCAGGCATACCAATATAGTTAATGTGGGGCATGTCAGTAAGCAGGAATGGACCTTAACCATTCTTCCTAACTGGACGTGGACGGGGTATCACATAAGCCCCCCTCACTTCTTGAGGTGAGCTAAAAATGGATAAGTTCCGTCAAACAGGAAGTGGGCATGCATGAAATCCCTTGACCCTTTTACACATTAAAGGTCACATACTGATACTCCATGCCAAATTGAAGAAGGCTGGGATATGCAGTTTCTGAGAAAAATGTGACAGAAATTTTCAAGACTTGAAAAATATTTTAAGTTCAGTCAAACAGGAATTGGGCATGTAAGAGATTAAAAACTCTATTACACGGTATAGGTCTCCATACTGATACTCCATGCTAAGTTACAGAAGGCTGTGATATGTGGTTTCTGAGAAAAACATGACAGAAATTTTCAAGACTCGAAAAATATTTTAAGTTAAGTCAAACAGGAAGTGGGCATGCGAGAGATTCAAACCTCTATTACGAGGGTTGTCCCTAAAGTTTTAGGACGATCTGCGTAAAAATGGATATATATGTCAGAATATAATGAAACATTTCTACGAATACTAACATTATTTAATGAGTCAATCTCCAAAATTTCATCAGATTATAAGGTTTTTCAATTATATTTCCAACATTTTAAAATAGTGTAACAACTTTCAAGCGGAGCATCGACACACGTTAAAATGACGTCAACGTTAATTTTTCTCGTTATAGTTTTCATTCAACTCAACACATTTTTGCATCTTTTTAACCAGTCATCGAATATTTTCTCATATTGTTCACTTTTCATATGTAAAATTATGTTCATCACTACAAACCTAAGATCGGGTAAGTCAAGATCGGGTAAGTCGGCAAACTTCTTCTAACGTAGAAATGATTTGATATGTGGATTTACGGCAAAGTCCATTGGTGCTAGGTGCTAGGTCTTGACTATAAGGAGGGTGTTTGAAACACTGAAATCAAAGTTAATCGATCTCAACTTTAATTTTATGCGATGTATGTGCAGGGGCATTGTCCTGATGTAGGATTACATAGTCCAAATTAGCAGCCAAATAAGGTCGTTTCTTTCTATAGATGTTTTTTACTGATGTTCACGCAAACTTTATAAAGCCTTCTGCTCCACATTTGCCAAAAAACGTTTCATTTTTCAGAAATGGTGTTCCTGTCTCACGGTCTTCGAAGCCGGACATGTCTGCCATATCAAGACTTAAATTTTTGAAATTTGGCATGTGTAAAGTCATTACTATTAGCTACGTCATAGTATAATTATCGGGATTTTTTTGGGGGGAGTTTTTTTTAGAAAACATGACAAATTTAAAAACGGCTTTATTCGCGTTAAAAGGTATTTTTGTCAAGCTCCGGGTCCCTATCTCGGTTTCAAATATGAAGTCATTACTTCCATTTGAAATAAAAAATTACGGGGTAACATATATATAGTATGTAGAATTTTGTTGCAGATCACAAATACCAGAAAAGGATAGACATGAGACGTTGTTTTTGTTTTTATTAATACTTGTCCTAAAACTTTTGGGACAACCCTCGTACATGATATAGGTCCCCCTACTGTGTTCCATGCTTAATTACAGAAGGAGGTGATATGTACTTCCTGAGTAAAATGTGACATAAATTTTTTGTGACACCGATCGGTAAAAATATTCTAAGTTCTGTCAAACAGGAAGTGGGAATGCAAGAGATCCAAAACTTTATTACACGATATAGGTCCCCATACTGTTACTCCATACTGAATTGCAGAAGGCTGGGATCTGTGATTCCTGAGAAAAATGTGACAGAAATTTTCAAGATGCAAAAATTATTCAAAGTTCCGTCAAACAGGAAGTAGGCATGCGACACATCCCAAACTCATTTACACGGTAAAGGTCCCCATACTTATACTCCATGCCAAATTGCAGAAGGGTTGGATACATGGTTCCTGAGAAAAATGTTACAGAAATTTTTTTGACGCCGACAACGACGACGGATAGTGATCCCTGCAGGCGACACAATAATAGATTTCTTATCATATCAAATGAGTCATTCAAACACATTTAAACACAAAAAAATAACAAGAGAAATATGGATACACAGAAGAATTTATCTTGGAATGTTTTTTAAATTTCTTGAAATTAAAGTGTGGGAAACTGAATTCCTCTTACTATTTCATTGGTTTAAATGAAAACATTTTCAATATTTTACTATAAATTAATGTTAAAAAATAGGTTTTAATAAAATATGTCTGAATCCTTATAAAGGTGTCTTAGAAAATCTGTAATGAGGATAAAAATTCCTGCATTTTGTTTTTGAAAAGCTTTGCTAATACATATACATAAAACAACATAATCATGCATGCAAGAAATTTTTTACATATGTCATAATATTTCTCTTTATAGACATTTCCTTCAATTTCAATTGCCTTTATTAATTATTATTAGAAATTGATGAAAAATTGCACATTGTTTGTTTGATGAATTCTAAAGTGACCTATGACCAAGAAAATATGATCCATTTTAAAAGTATTTAACTCTATTTGATTGGATAAAATCTACAAATATTAGATGCTTCTGAAAACTTAACCTCATACTCCTGTTACAATAGAACCCAAATTAATCCATATGAATTACCTGTTTGCTAATATTTCCCAGATTAGGATAGAAATTATTGATGTATATGAGATTGGACCACCAATATTTGTCACAGTAACTAAATGGTGAAGGAGTAGCTATCTTGAAACCTGCACTAAATGGTCCATTCCATATCATGTGTTTATATAATGTTGCCCATATCATGACAGCAATAGCATAGACAGGAGTCAGCCTGAAAAATAAAATCTTATTTTTTTTTATAACAGCTTCTCAAAGAGGATTTGAAAAATTTAAGAAGAATATAATACATAACATGTAATTCCAAATGCATCAGGCATACCAATATGATTGATGTGGGACAGTAAGCGCTAATGAACTTCAGCCATTCTACCTAACCAAGTTGCTGATGTGTGAAATGTAGGTCAGAGACAGCTATGTACTAAGTAAAACTGTACCTTGAGGAATACATATTACACCTACTAAATAGTGTATCATATTCGTGGCACAAAATTTTCACAGTTTTCAATCTCAGCATTATTTGCTATTATTTAGTTCACATTTATCTCTTTCAATTAAATTCAGGTTTAGAATGAAATATTTGCTAGGTATAAATATTCGTGCTGGTCAAGTGTAAGACAAAAATTGCAACAATATGCTACAGAATAAAACAACCATACATTATTTTACTTCAATGTGAAAATGGTATAATTCACACACTAACCTCCAAAATCTATGAAAGTAGAACATTGCCCAGTTGATTTTTCCATCCTCCCTCAGTTTCTTCATTGTAACATAGGCTACTAGTAACCCACTCATAAAGAAGAATGTGTCCACAGAATATGTCCCATTCATAATACATTGAAATGAAAATCTTTTTATCACTTGTATAAAGTCAAGTGCATTATCTGAATAAAAGAAATAAATGATACAAACATTACAATTTGAAATTTGACCCACTTTTATTGTAACAATAATTCATTTGATATCGACTAGAACTGAACCAACTTCAAACAGATCATTGGCTAGAATAGCTTGGCCGAGTACCTTTGTATGTGGAGTTGTCTTATATTCCATAGGGAAAACAATATCTCATTCACGGTAGTTTTTCATTTTAATAATCATTACATCTCCATTTATTTATTTTTAAAGAAACATGAATAAACATTATAGAGATATTGATCAAACAAATTAAACGCAGCTGACCAATTATGGCTAGCACATTCTTTCAGCTACCACATACAAAAGAAAGTACTAGCCATTCTCTGAAGAACACGAATTTGTATTGACTTCTAAAACTTAATATTCTCTCAGAATTGACCATTTAAAATTTCAAAAGTCCACTTGAGGAGTATTGTCCAGGGCAGTATTTACCCATAAAATAAATCCAAAATAAATCCAGGGTGCGGTTTAAGATTGGAAGAAAGTGCTGACAGAGAGACATATGGTCAGAATGGTTATTTGACTGTATTAATAGGTCAGTGTGCCCGTTTTGGGGATTTAGCTCCTGAAGTTTTGGTGGGAAACCGAAGTTCTCTAGACTTTTCATTCACTTTACATTAAGACAAAAAAAACCTTTCAAGTGCAATGAAGGAATATAAAAAATTTCATCAAATTTTGTCATAACCCTACCAAAGGTGTATGCAATCATATTTTAAAAAGAAAAGTGGTGGTCAGTGTGCAAAATTTTCTAATGCATCATGGTGGATAAAGTAAGAGAGATCCGAAAGTCAGAGGCAATTTCAAAAACAATGAGGAGTGACCATCCTTAATTAGAACTTGATCTAGACATTGTAATGATGCATCTCTATGCTAAATTTCACTGGTATGTGTGTTTGTTAACAAGAGGCTCTCAAGAGCCTGTATCGCTCACCTGGGACCTGCAGCACTATAATTCCAAATTGATGGTCCGTCTTTGGTGGTGTATGTACATAAGAATCAGAAACTTTTTATAAAATTTAATTAAAATTGTTCAAGCAGTTTCAGAGAAGATTTTTGAATGCAGTTTCCAAACTTAAGGGACTAAGTTAATCTACGTTCCCTGCTGGCAGCTATTTAACATAAAACTTTGAAGAGGGTCACATAAGGACTATCATATCAAAATTCTACTGAAATTGTTCAAGCAGTCTCAGAGGAGAAGATCTTTTTATGCATTTCCCACTGGGTCCAATGTTAAACTATGTTTTGCTACTGGTGGCCATGTCGGAAGACGGATCAGCACCAAAGTAACAAGCTTGGTCAAATCAAAATCTCACAAGTTTCATTTATGCAATGTTTAAATTGAATCCATTCAATGGTTTTCCATGATATCTTTGTATGCATTTCCCCATTGCTGGCAGCCATGTTGGATGATGGATCAGAACTGAAGTAACAACACTTGGTCAGCTTCTCATAAGCAAAGTTTGGATTACACAGTTCTCTAGAAGAAGATCTTTTGTTAACTTAAGTTCACAGCTGGTGACACTTGGTCAGCACCTGACAGGCATCATTCGTGTCGTGTTTGATTTAAATCCATTTAGCAGTTCTCTAGAAGATTTTTGTGTGCATTTCCCATAGGGTCCAATGCTCTCCGCATGTAAGATGACAGATTGGCACCAAAGTAATAACACTTGGTCAGCACCTCATAAACATCATTCATGCCATGTTTGGTTCAAATCCATTCAGTGGTTCTAAAATAAAAGTTCTTTGTATGCATTTTCCCATAGGGTCCAATGTTAAAATTAAGATCCCTGCTGGCGGCCATGTTGGATGATGGATCGGCACTAAAGTAACAACACTTCGTCAGCACCTCATAAACATCATTCATGCCAAGTTTCGTTCAAATCCATTCAGAGGTTCTCAAGAAGAAGTTCTTTGTATGAATTTTCCCATTAGGTCAAATGGTAAACTAAGTTCCCCGCTGGCGGCCATCTTGGAAGAGGTTGGAAAACTTGAATGTGTTCAATAAAATATAGTCCTTAACATGCTGAACATTTTTGCATTTTAATCTTGACCTCTATCTCAAAGCGTTTTTGAAATATAGGACATAAAGTAAAAAATCACGAAAAATTTGACCAATAAAGGACAACAACTCATATATAGGTACTTGGATTTTCTTCAAAATATCCATGTGGGTAGATCTTAACATACTGAACATTTTTGCAATTTAAACTTAACTTCTATCTGTTATAGTTTTTTTCAATAAAAATATCAAAATTTTGAAAATTTTACGGAAAAAGGGCAATAACTCTTAGACGGGTTGTCAGATTTTCTTCAAAATTTCAGCATGGGTAGATCTTCTCATGCTGATCATTTTTAACCCCATTTTTTGATATCTGTAACGGTTTTTGAGTTATTCGCCAAAAACTGTAATTTACCCTATGTTCTATTTTTAGTAACGGCAGCCATGTTGTTTGACCTAAGACAAACAAAATAACAAATTTGAAACTAGATACCCTAGTGATGATTCAGTTAAAGTTTGGTTCCATTTGACCCAGTGGTTTCAGAGGAGAAGATTTTTGAAAGTGAGCTAACGACGGACGGACGACGGACGNCTGAAAGCTTAGATCAAGAGGAATCCAAAGAAAAAAATCCCATCGAAATCCGATGAAAAATAAAGATTTGACATATTTAGAAAAATTGCAATTTTGGCCCCTTTGACCCCTTGTAGCTCGGAAACGGTAAGAGCTACACCAAATCCGTTGACATATCACTGAAAGCTTAGATCAAGGGGAATCCAAAGAAAAAAATCCCATTGAAATCTGATGAAAAATAGAAATTCCACATTATCTGCAAGTTCGCAATTTTGGCCCCTTTGGCCCCTCATAGCTCGGAAAGGAAACAAGTTATCAAAAATCTAATAGCTGAGTGCCATATTAATTTTTCACAAGGAATCCATTGAAAAAAACTGCATCAAAATCGGACTTAAAATAAAAAAATTAATTTTTTTGAGATTAGCCCCTGTTGGGCCCCATTTATCTCGTGAGCGGTACATGCTACGTGAAATCCGTTTTGCATACACCACATTGGAAATTTCCTCAGGAACACACTGAAACAAACCCCATCAAAATCCAATAAATAATAAAGATTCTACAGTCAAATATGTGAAAACACCCAATTTAACCCTTTTTTGGCCCCTAATTCTGAAATGGGCGGGGCCAAAAACTAAAGGAATAAAAAGTTTCTCAAGAATGTTCCAAGAAACATCATACTAAGATTTGAAAACAATCCGTCCACTAGAGCCAAAGTTATGCTGTCCACAGACACGAAAATACCTAATTTAACCCCTTTTTGGCCCCTTTTTTGCCTCTTTTTCAAAACCTGGTTAGGCAGGGAACGCAAAATTCAAACCCGGGCTTAAGCTTGTGCCAACAAACATCATGCTAAAATTTGGTAACAATCCGTTCACTAGAACCAAAGTTATGCTGTCCACAGACGCAGACCCTGACGCCGACGCCAACGCCGACGCCGACGCCATACCATAACACGACGGCAAAATTTTTGCGGTCGTATAAAAAAATGAAATTTTTTAAATTAGCCCCTTTTGGGCCCCATTTATCTCGTGAACGGTACATGCCACTAGAAATCCGTTGGCATACTCCAGATTGGAAATTTTCTAAGGAGTTTACTGAAAGAAACCCCATCAAAATCCGATAAATAATAAAGATTCTACAGTCAAATATGTGAAAACAACTAATTTAACCCCTTTTGGCCCCTTTTTCTAAAACGGGCGGGGCCAGGAACATAAAATTATAGCCCAGGCTAAAGCATGTGCCAAGAAACATCATACTAAAATTTGAAAATGATCTGTTCACTGGAACCAAAGATATGCTGTCCACAGACACAAAAATACCCAATTTTACCCATTTTTAGCCATTTTTCTGAAACAGGTGGGGCCATAAACCCGAAATTAAAACCCGGGATAGCCATTATGCCAAGAAACCACATATTGAAATTTGAAGATGATCCGTCTACTAGAAACAAAGTTATGCTGGCCACAGACATCAACGCTGACACCGACGACTGCGCCATAACATAATACGACCGCAAAATTTTTGCGGTTGTATAAAAATTGAACAAAATTTGATAGAATAGCGGGGCTGATTACCATATCATATGGAGTTGTATTACAAATTCAAAATTATATTTCATTGGAAACAAGAGGCTCTCAAGAGCCTGTATCGCTCACCTGGGCCATGGCTGGCATATGCAGTTAAAATGATCTCAATGTTTAAAGGGCATTTTTTTCAAATTTGTTAATAGACATTGATGTTATTTGATCTTAAGTTTAACTTTATTCCAGACTGGCAGCTATTTTGGATGTGGTTGCAGTTATACTGTCACCTTTCTTGAAGGGGACCATTGAGTCTAATTTTGGTTCCAATTGACTAAATATTTTCAGAGGAGAACATCTTTAAATGCTTTCCGATAGGCTTCCGATATGTCTCGAGGTTAAACTATGTTCCCCACTGGGGCCATCTTGAATGCCATGCAGACAAGCCAAGCAAATTTTTCAAACGGGAACAACTATGGCCTGTTGTGACCAAGTATGTTTTCATTATTGGCTATGCAATTTAAGGAGATCTTTTAATGTTTTCCCAATGGGTCAAATTTTAAAACTGTTCCCCGCTGGCAGACATCTTGCATTAAGCAAAGACTTGAAAAACAACTCTTTTGCAGGGCGGCAACCTAAAGACTATTGTGGCCAAGTTTGGTTCCAATTGCCTAAAAAGTTTCAGAGAAGATCTTTGAAAGTGTTTTCCCCATAGGGTCCAATGTTAAAACTATGATCCCTGCTGGCAGCCATCTTGGATATAGCACAGATCTGAAAAACAACTTTTTTTTAGGGAACCATCTGAGGACTATTGTGGCCAAGTTTGGTTTCAATTGGCTCAGTAGTTTCAGAGGAGAAGATCTTTGAAAGTGTTTTCCCATAGGGTCCACCGCTGGCGGCCATCTTGGATATAGAACGGATCTGAAAAACAACTTTTTTGCAGGGGACCATCTAAGGACTATTGTGGCCAAGTTTGGTTTCAAATGGCTCAGTAGTTTCAGAGGAAAAGATCTTTTAAAGTGTTTTCCCATAGGGTCCAATGTTAAAACTATGATCCCCGCTGGCAGCCATCTTGGATATTGCACGGACCTGAAAGACAATTTTTTTGCAGGGGACCATCTAAGGACTATTGTGGCCAAGTTTGGTTTTAATTGGCCATGTAGTTTCAGAGGAGAAGATCTTTGCAAGTATTTCCCCATAGGGTCCAATGTTAAAACTATGATCCCCGCTGGTGGCCATCTTGGATATAGCGCAGATCTGAAAAGCATCTTTTTTGCAGGGGACCATCTAAGGACTATTATAATCGAGTTTGGTTTTAATTGGCCAAGTAGTTTCAGAGGAGAAGATCTTTGAAAGTGATTTTCCATAGGGTCCAATGTTAAAACTTTGATCCCTTGGATATAGCACAGATCTGAAAAACAACTTTTTTGCAGGGGACCATCTAAGGACTATTGTGGCCAAGTTTGGTTTCAATTGGCTCAGTAGTTTCAGAGGAGAAGATCTTTGAAAGTGTTTTCCCATAGGGTCCAATGTTAAAACTATGATCCCCGCTGGCGGCCATCTTGGATATAGCCCGGATCTGAAAAACAACTTTTTTGCATGGGACCATCTAAGGACTATTGTGGCCAAGCTGGGTTTAAATTAGCCATGTAGTTTCAGAGGAGAAGATTTTTGCAAGTATTTTCCCATAGGGTCCAATGTTAAAACTATGATCCCCGCTGGCGGCCATCTTGGATATAGCCCGGATCTGAAAAACAACTTTTTTGTAGGGGATCATCTAAGGACTATTGTGGCCAAGTTTGGTTTCAATTGGCCCAGTAGTTTCAGAGGAGAAGATCTTTGAATGAAAAGTTTACGCCGGACGGACGAGGGACGGACGACGGATGCAAAGTGATGGCAAAAGCTCACCCTGGCATTAGCAACAAAATCTCATTCTTGATGATTTTTCATTTTAATAATCCTTTTTCATTTCCATTTATTTATTTTTAAGGAAACATGAATATACATTATAAAGACATTGATCAAACAAATTAAAGGTAGCTGACATATAATTATTTGACTGTATTTTGATCTACACATTGTAACGATGCATCTGTATGCTAATATCACTGGTATTTGTGTTTGTTACAAAAATAATGAACAGGAATTACAAATCTGACAAGTTCTAAGTTCAGGAGAACACTTATATTCATGATTTATCAGTATAGGAAATTACAGCCCAATAAGATGAACCATTGCAAAACTGTGCACTGCTGAAAATATTCTTAGTTTAAGAGGGCGCATAACCCTTTAACTACAAATCAAACAAATGATCTTCAAAATCCAAAACCTCTTTATCTCACCTTCACATATTAAGTATAAAATTCATTAAGTTTTCATTATATATTCAGGCTACCATGTACCAAAGAAAGTGTTGACAGAAAGGCATTGTGATCACTGTAAGGCACCTGCTGTAAATGAATAATTTTCATGGCGGGTATATTTTCATTTTCTAGGCATAAAGGGGATGAAGCATGAAAATAAAACAGTTGTGAATATTTTGATGCAATTGGGTAATTTAATAGTTGGACCAGCAACCATGAATTCAAGACTGCACTAAATGAAATCTTTTAAAAAAAACGCGAAAAAAGATGGCACAAAAATGTCTTGGTTTACAGTACCACTTCATGGATGTGGGTGATCAAGTCATGTTATACTAGATGGCAATAAATTTTCTCAGTTTTGGTTCATGGTCTGTTGATTTATACAGTGCTCCCTCATTATACCACCCCTCTTTAATGGCAATCCCCCAACTTATGGCCAACAATTTTTAAGGTATATCTTTCAAAAAGATGCATAGTTTCTATGCAATTTATTCCCTTGATATATCGCCACCCTCACTTATTGCCAAAAATCTCTGTTGTCCCAAAGGTGGCCATATAATGAGTGTGCACAGTACTTGTTTCTCACTAATGTTTGAACACTGAATTTGGATACATTTTCTTTATTTTGTTATTATGACCTTTTCTCTTATCTCTCCTGATATTTTTGTAACAAAAATGATACTGTAAACCAGGAAACTTTTGAGCTGTCTTTTTTCATAGATTCAAAATATATTTAATTCTGCATAGTCCAGAATTTTTGGTAGTTGGTCTAGGTACTAAATTACTTGTTTGCATTTAAATATTTGAGACTGCTTTATTTTTACATTCTATTTCGTAATGCATAATTTGCAAAAATAAAACTGCTGATGAAGTTTCTTTTTTTATGGTAAATTTAGACAAGTATGCTGGAGATAGCTGGAGATTTCTAAGGTCATCAAAGTCCACAATTCATTCATTCAAAATATTTAAAACATAATTCTTCCTATTAAAACAATCAACTTGATGAGTGCAATGTGTTTGTCAATAGACGAATTTCCTACTTCTGTTTATGAATGAATTGCGCCGGCTGTGTCAATTGGCACAAATTGCGTCACTGAATATTGTGACGTTGAAAAATCTATATTATGACGTCAAAATTTTACGGCAAAAATCACCAACATTAAAGTCGTCTATACATCTATGTTGTAATTGTTCACTAGTGGTTTTGTTAGACAAAGATGACAGTGATTGTCAGCGGACTTGGACAGTTAATTTGATGTTTGTTGATGATCCCCCATCCATAGGCTAAAAAACATGGATGTGAAATTGTTTGGCATAAGCAATGAATTCCGCTCAAACCAGTGCAAGGGGAAATTTTGAACTCACTATGAGGAATGAGCAAAGCTCATTGTTGAAGGCCTTATGGTGTCTTCGAAATGAAGAACAACAATAAAAGCGTTGTTCCATTGCTTTGATTCTACAATGTCTTTTAGTCTTTGACTCAAGTGCGTCTACTCCATATAATTTCATTGTTTTTTTAGCATGCTTAGTTAAAATTTAAGATCCAATATAAAAAGCATATACATGTACCTACCCATCATGGTATAACTGAAAGCAAAGGTGTGGCCCAATATAACCCACCACATACTGAGGACTCTCATGCCATTGATGGCTGTCAGTGAACCAGAAGCTGTCTGGGTGTGAAGGAGTTTTTTGGTGTTGGTTATCAGAGAAAATGAAACAAGAACCTTTCTTATTACTGAATAACCTGAAAAAAAAACAACAAAACATGTGTTCAACAAAAACATTAGGTCTGTGAGATTTATAATGCCTCCAGAATTATGTGGATGCACATACTAATTGAGCAATGAACTGTTGTTCTAGTGGACAGATCTTAATTAAATTTAAGTAAAATGTTCCTTAGCACATGCTTTAGCTGAGGATTTCATTAAGAGTTCTTGGCCATATTGAGTTCTTGGACCCATCTGTTTAAAAAAGATATTGAATTGGATGTTTTTATATATTTGGCTAAAGAATCTTTATTATTTATGGCATTTAAATGGAGATAGTTTTATTTTATAGCCAATACAATTGCACAGCTTGGGTTTGTAAAGGATTTGAGGTAGCATTTGTCATTTTTGAGAAACAAAAAGCCCAGTTTGTTATTTTTTCAAATTTTGATGCAGTTTTTTTCCAAAAGGCATGTTTAAACAATTTTTTAAAAAACCATTTTCAATAAAATAAAGAGGACCAATTTGGGTCAAATGTCATAGTTTGGCAGAAAAACATTTTGAATTCAAATTTTATCATGTATTCTTGAAGTCACATTACAAGGCTTAGATCCCATGTTACAGCATGTCAAAAACTCACAAGCAATTCTGGAATTTTCCACTGTCATCACCCCTGCTACAGGCACATTAGACAACAATCCCAACCTCTCTGAGGCCTCACTGTTATCATGATTGACAGCTGTTCCAATAGAGTTATAGTGTTTTGGAGAGTCAGACCGTACTTTGATAGTGCCTTTGTCTGTTTTTGTATCGGTGTACATGTATACTACATCTGCTAAAGTTCCAATTATTACTGCTGCACCAATTAGACCACAAACTACCCTAAAAATTAGAGAGGAAATATACGAATAAGTATATTGAGGCAGTTAATTAAATTCATAGTAATTGATGAATGAAGATATCAACATTCCTTCGGCAGTAAGTCAAACACCCTAAAAGGCCCTAAAGAATGCTACTGTATACCATTTGTGTTACAGAGTTTACCTTGATAATCAAGTTATGACAAATTGATACCGTTTAAGTGGTTATTTTCACGATTTCTTCCAAAATTGCTTGACTTTATTTTCGTGATTGTGTATAATTTACAGTATAAGGTCTCATAAAAATTATATTTGGTGGTATGTTATTTTTGTGACTTAAGAATGGTCGCAAATAAAGCAAAAATTAAGTCCTCACAAATAACCACTTATATGGTTTACCATAGTAAACTTAAAGACAGCCATTGTTAGATTAATAGGTAAAAAGAAGGTGTTTGGGAGAATTTGGTAAAAGAAAATAGATAAATTCATGTAAGAATGGTAATAATCATATATCAGTGATTCAAGAAGTCTGCCATAATAAAACAAGAACCTCTCAATAGCCCATTCTCTCATCCAGGGTATTGTTGGGAATGGCTCTACTTAACACTTATAATTACTCTTGGCAAATCAAACAATCATTATTACCAAGTTTGATTTCACATCACAGCTACACATCTACTAAATAGTAACTAAAATAAGTTGATTCAAAATACCTATTTTTAAAGGAGCCATCTTAGGACTATTGTGGTAAAGCCCAATGGCTTAAGATAGGGAGTTCTTCGAAAGTTGTGTCAAAGGGTCCAATCTTAAAATTGTATGTCTTGCTGGCGACCATCTTGGGTGTGATGTGAACTTAATGGACTTTACTACGAAAAGGGACCACCTGACTCTATTATGAAAGGGGACCACACAAGTAATGTTGGGAATTGGATAAAAATATCAATCGATTAATCACAATAATCGTATGTACCTTCAATTCGATTATCGATTAAAATCGGCAATCTTTATAGTGCTTATAAAGTTTAGTTTTTACCATGTTTGCTGTGCTTTTGTATTGAATAAATTCAAATGTATTGATTCTCACTGTCCACTTAAAGCACTATGTACTTATAACCTGTTGTATTCCGAATAAAAGAGGAATACAACAGTGAAAAATTTTGAAAAACAATTTTAAAAAATATTCATTAAGAAAATTCCACTTATGACAAACAATTTTATTACTATTCTTCACTCATTCTAGTATTATCAGACCACAAAATACCTTTTAGTTTTTGAGATGATGTTTGAATGAAAAGTTAAAGGGGATGGACAAAAGAAGACGGACAACCGAGGACAGACTGCCAAAAAGTGATGGCAAAAGCTCTCACTAACTATGTTAAACTGCATCAAAATCAGACTAAAATTACAATTTTTTTTTAGATTTGCCCCCTTTTATGCAACCTTAAATCTATTGACACACCACTGATTGGAAATTTTCTCAGGAACACACTAAAAGAAAACCCATCAAAATCCTTCTACAGAAAACACCTAATTTAACCCTTTTTGGAACATTTAAAAAAAAAAAAAACGGGCCACAATATCCAAAACCAATCAAGTCTTCCCTTTGTGCCAAGGAACATTGCTCTAAAATTTCATAAAGATTGATTAATCGGAACAAGTTATTCAACGGAAATAAAAGTTTCTACAGATAATGAGGAGAACGACAACAATGACAGCCCAATACCATTATACGACCTCAAATTTATTGTGGTCTTGTAAAAAAGGTTAGACTTTGTTTTGGTAAATGGGTCTGCAAGTCCCGCCATGTGACTCACAAGAATCCATGATAAACCGGCAATTCGAAAACGTTTCCCGCCAAAACATGACGTCTGAGGATTATGACCTTCAAATTTTTGTTTGAAACCTCATATATCTTTGTTTAAAATGTAACTTCCGGGTACAGTTTTTGGTCCTGGAAGTACCAAAATTGTACGAGACTTACAGGCCCTATTCTGGTGGAAACAGAAGATGCAGCAGTGACAGCAGTGTTCACTATTGTCAAAGTTTTTCTTGTGTCTGCTTAACATCAACCTCTCATACTTTTATTTGCATCAGTCAAAAATCAGATTCAGGAGCACTTTGTGTCTATGCCCTTGAAATCGTGATCCACTGACTTTTAAAATTTTTGCAATGTTAATCAAATGCTTAAAGGTGCTACGGGGGTCTAAAAACAGTAAGATAGAATTTTCTGATATTTTCATTACATTTGTATTTACACTTTGTTTTTAGAGCAGACAAAAAATAAAACAAGTGATGACCCTAAAGGATGTCTCGCCTGTCCCTGCTGGACTCTAAATTGATGTGAAATCTAAGTGAACTAATCAGAAAAGTGAACATGCTCACTAGACTGTGAAATTGAG
>MJUU01035117.1:67277-81810 GCA_002080025.1 Modiolus philippinarum
ATTTACATGTCTTGAAAGGGGGTTCAAAATCACATGGTTGGGGGTCGAAATACCATGGTTGATGAAATATCACAATTTTCAGATGGGGGTGTAAAATTCCATGACAGGGGGTCAGAATATCATGGCAGGAAAGAGAATTAATATTTCAATGTATGATTTACATGTTTTGAAAGGGGGTTCAAAATTCCATGGTTGGGGGTCAAAATACCATGGTTGATGAAATATCACAATTTTTCAGATGGGGGTGTAATATTCCATGATAGGGTGGTCCGAATACCATGGCAGGATAGAGAATAAATATCTCAACATATCATGATTTTATGCAGTAATTATGTTTTGAGTCCATTCTTTTCTCTATATTTCATTTTTTTGTTATGCATGTTTGACCTAATTTATTTTGATGGTGCTTCAAAAAGTTTTTGTATTCATAAGAAATGATGACAAAAATGAAATTCAACTACTCTATCTAAGAGTACCCCCATTATTAAGATGTTAACCAAACAATGAAATTTCAAATACAAGTTTTGAAGACAAGACACTACTTTTATAAACCCCCTATTATATCTCATTTTGTTGCACTCTTTACAAAAAAAAAACAAAAAAAAACAAAAAAAAACATGAAAAAAACAAAATATATTAAATATAAGAAGCAAAGTAAATTTTTAAGAGAAAATTATAATAATAAAAATCAGAGACATATAATTACATTTCATTATTTTGTCTCTGAACAAATCAAGATAACCTAATTTGGGGGGGGGGGGGGGGGGGGGGNGGGGGTGGGGGTGGTAAATGTAATAATTTTTTGGTCCATGTTGGATAAAACAGAGACATATAATTAATTTAATTATATGTCTCTGGTTACAGTAAAAAAAAAAAATAGGCAATGCATATTTGCATATTTGAAATATTTTACATGTTTTACAAACAGTTTTGATAATTTTAGGAATGCTATACCTTTTGTGATACATTGTATATATTTTTGTTTTAAAAAATCTTCAGATTTACTGAAAAACAGCGACATGGCACATAAAAATGATGCTAAAAATGTCAGGAGTGCAAAAGTTTTTAAATCCAACTTACATATATTTCTATAGTTTTCATTCAATACTTCATTTTCATACATCTTATTGTTAATATATCAATTCCAACCATTGAAAGTTTTGTTCAAGCATTAAAAATATTGATAGCTTTACATTGATTAAGACTTTTTCTAAGCTTTCAACCAAAGAAATGTTTAAATCTTTACAAAAAAATGCTAGATATCTTTACCATTTTTTTATTCTGAAAGATGTCTTTTTCATTGGTGAATGATATGTGTAATTAGAATTTAAGAAAAAAAAAACAATTTATAATAATTTATATTTTCGCCAATATTGTTAACCTATAATTGTATTGCACTCCTGATACAATATTAAAACTGCATTCATAATCAACGGTTATAAGGTCTGATTTGGAAGAGCTGAAGTATTTACACTGAAGTCACTTGTGAAAATACCATTCAGAAGAAGTACAAAGATGGGACTGCTAAAGAAAATGTAAATAAATCTACAATAAGAAGCAGAAAATTCAGAAAAAAGTATAGATCCTAAAAAAAACCACTAGCATATAAAAAGGAACAACTGAAAAAACAAAATAATACATTTATAAGCTAAAACAGAGTAGAAAAGACAGAAACAAAATTGCTGAAATTAGGAAAATAGAAACAAAATGAATGTAAAATAGGAAAAGTAGGAAACCGACTTCTTGTGGCAAAAGAAATTAATGGTTTTTTTATATATTTTTCACTTACTATTGGCATAGTTTAGTCATTTTCCACTTTTCTTTTTCTATTCATTTTGTTTCTTTTTTCATATCGTCTCTGCATTGTTTTAACTTATGTTTATATATTATACTTTTCAGTTTTCCCAGTTTTGTTAGGATCAATACTTTTGTTTGAATTTTCTGCCTCCAGTCCAATCTTTGTACCTATAGTGCTTCTTCTGAATGGTAATTTTAACAGTATCTTCATTGTAAACACTTCAGCTCTCCAAATCAGACCTAAAACCAACAATAACAGTTGATTATGAATGCAGTTGTTATATTGTGTCAGGAGTGCAACACAATAATAGGTTAATACTATTAGCTAGAATATATATTTTTACAACTTGTATTCAAACTTAAATCATATTTTTTTTTCACAAATGGGCAAGACATCTTCCAGACATAAAAGTAAAAAGCAGAATGAAAAAAATAATAAAAAAATTGAGAATTTTTTAAAGCTGAAAAACATTTCTTTGGGCTAAAACATTAAAAAATCTTATATATGAAAAGCTGTCAATATTTTTTTATGTCTGAACATAACTTTTAATGCTTAGAATTGATAGATTAACAACAAGGTATATAAAAATGTAGTACTAATTGAAAAATATAAAAGTTAAATAACTAGATTGAAAAAGTGTTGCACTTCTGATATGAAAAAGATAGTCCTGTGGACTTGGAATGTTTTTATCTGAATTTTTTTTTGGAAAAATCATGTCTCTCGATAAATACTGCCTCATCTAAAAAAAAAAATAAATAAAGTGAAGCATTATACTGAGATAGGTATTTTTGAATATCACATGTCAAAAGTCAAAATGTTGCACTCCTAACAATGAGGGGTATGGTAACTTAACTGTCCCTGAAAAAAATTACAATTGCTACTAGCATTTATTTTTTTTTCTTTTATTTATTTGAAAAGATATTGTACTAACTGTTTTAATTTCTTCTGCAATTGAATTGCCATTACTAAATTCAATATACACCTATTTACAAATTATTTGTACTGTTGCTGTTGCATTCCTGACATGGTACTACATTTTTTTTAGCTCACAACAGAGTTACATTATAAGCTTCCAATATTTCAATTTTCTTGGAAATAAAAAGTACATATATTGAATTTTTAAAACAACAGTAAATTCTTAATGTTTTTCTTTTTTCGTATTCTGACCCCCCCATCATGGAATTTTGCATCCCCATCTGAGAATTGTGAGGCTTCGTCAACCATGGTATTTTGATCCCCATACCATGGAATTTTGAACCCCCTTTTAAAACACGTAAACTATATGTTCATATATTAATTCTCTAATTGCTGACCCCCCCCCCCCATCATGGAATTTTGCATCCCCATCTGAAAATTGTGACGTTTACTCAACCATGGTATTTTGACCCCCCTACCATGGTCCATGGTATTTTGAACCCCCTTTCAAAGCATGTAAATGTCCGTTAAAGACATTTATTCTATATACTGCCATGGTATTCTGACCCACCATCATGGAATTTTGAACCCCCATCTGAGAATTGTGACGTTTCGTCAACCATGGTATTTTGACCCTCTATAAAGGGATTTTGAACCCCCTTTCAAAATATGTAAACTTTATGCTTAGATATTAATTCTCTAACCTGCCACGGTATTCTGACCCTCTAATATTGTATTTTTAAACCCCCATCTAAAAATTGTGAGGTTTGATTAGCCATGGTATTTTCACCCCCGACCATAGTATTTTGAACCCCCTTTCATAACATGTCAATTTTATGTAAAAAATTTATTATCCTGCCATGGTAGTCTGACCCCCATTATGGAATTTGGAACCCCCATATAAAAATTGTTAAGTTTGGTCAACCATGGCATTTTGACCCCCCCCATCATGGAATTTTGAACCTCCTTCTTAAGTATATATCTGACATAAAATATGCCATTTCTACAAAAGTAACTGCAAAACACCACTAGGGGTTAAATATTCTATGGGGTTCAAAATACCATACAAGGGGGATCACTTTTCCATGAGGGGGTTCAATATTCCATAGGTAAAAATTGACCCCGGGGTCAATTTTCCATGGGGTTCAAAATACCATATGACAACGGTACATTGTCACTCTGGTGCTTGCGCCCCCCACTTCTAGTGCTTCCCTTCCAGCTGTTGTTGGTATGTCTAGGCATTTATGAATCATAACTTTTATAATTCTTTTATGGTTTTAAATGATAAAAGCCATGTATAATCAAAAGTCATATATATCCATTGATATACAATACTTCCTCTGCTGACCACATAACAAATATTCCTTCCATTTGAAACCTGTAAAAGCTAAAGCTGCCTGGCATATTTCAATCCAAAATTGTAATTATCTGATACTACTATTTTTTATGGTGAAAATCATTAACTGATATCCTACTGTCACGCCATGGTCATCACTGTCTTATATTTTCTATGTTTCAATTGCAATGCCATACCAATTTAATCAATGTAAATGTGTTTGAGCAATAAAAAATTGTATTGTATTGTAACGAAATAAATACTGTATCTTTATTATACTATAGGAAAAAGGGACGGATAAAGGGGAGGTTTGAGTACCCATAAACCGGTTTAACCCTGCCGATGGCCTTTGCTAGTGTCGGTACTAAATCAGGCTGTCCCGAGTTCCTATCGTTGTTTACGATTGTCTGTTTTTCTGTGTAGTTCCCTGGCAGATTATGACAAGTACTAGTAATTATAATTTTCAGCCATTGTAGATGTGTCCTGTTGTCCCTTTTATTTCATGCAATATTTGTTCCGTTGGAGAAATATTTCGTAAGATTTCATCCGATATTGTTTGGGACATTACACGAGTGGTTAACGCGTTAGGCTACAATGCTGAATGACCCTGATTCGATCCTCGATCCTCGGATTGATCCTTGAAATTTGACATGTCTGAAAGGCGTTTTCAACCCTCCAACATACCGGCTCTCATCACTGAGCACTTACACAGCCACACTTGGTACATCGGTAGGTCAAATTAAACTGTCTCCAGTTGGCTCTTTTCTCCTTTCAGTACAGATTTAGACTCTAATCGAGAGTGTCATAAGACTCTTCCTCAGTAATAGTAAAAGTTTTTTGGAAATATGTTCAATCCAGAACATAAAGTAAGAGAAAAACATCCAATGTATCAAAAAAGATGACAATTCCCAATTTTGTACCGAAAATAATACTAAACTTATTTTTCCATAGTGTATTTACAAGTGATCGAACCAGTTTCAGAACAGTTAACAAACTTCACTGTATGAACAAATACAGAATAAGATATCATTACAATCAATGTGTCCAAATTTACTCAACATTTACAGAAAGTTAAGGAAACCCAATCATGACCCAGGACTGAGACTCCATACATCCAAAAATTATCAAAGAAACTTTTGGTAAAAACCAACAATTTACAGAAGAGCACAAATTGCTAAAAAATTGGAAACACAAACGTTGTACTGATACATAAGGCAAAGACCAGTTGATTTGGGGGTGGGGGGGGGNCCTATTTTGATAAAATAAATTGTCAGATCAGCACAAGGGCTGATAAAAATGATCCGGCCCTCATCCTGTCCATAAGAAATCAACCTTGCTCAACAAATTTTCTTACATAGTGTATAAAAATACCTGACCCGCGTAGCGTGCAATAAAAAAAAAAAAAGACACGAAACACCAAGCCTCCAACTACAGGCCTATTAGTTTTACATCTATCATATGTATGTATGTAAAATCGTGGAGCGAATAATGAGAGATGAGTTTATGAATTAATGGAATCTAATAATTTGACCTCACACCAGTATGATTTCAGGAACGGACGTTCCTGCGTGACACGATAAATAGAGGTACTTGAGAAATGGGCCGAAGAACTGAATAACAGAAACTGGATCGATGTAATATATTTCGATTTCCAAAAGGCTTTCGACACTGTCCAACACAAGCGATAAGTTGTAAAATTACAAGGATATGGTCTACATGGTAGGCTGCTTTTGGATCCGAGACCTTTTACAAGGCAGACAGCAGAGAGTAGTATTTTATGGTACATCATGACTCATCTTGTACCACTGTGACAAGGGGAATATCACAGGGTAGCGTTCTGGGCCCAATTCTATCTTTTAATCTACACCAATGACTTACCTGATACTATTGATAAATTTGTGAAATCTTCTGCCGATGATACAAAGATCTATGCCAGCGCAATTAATGAAGATGACAGAAATGGTCTTACACAAAGACATGGACACGTTGTGCAATTGGTTGGATAAATGGTTACTCAAATTTAATAGGAGCAAACATAACCACTTGTGATTAGAAAAAAAGAACAGGATCAAAATGCAGAAAAAGACCTGGGAGTTATAATTGAACTCATTTACACACAAGTTGAAAGGCCAATGAGAAAATGGGAATAATAAATATAACCTTTCTACAAAAGGACAAGGATGTACAAATAACTTGATTAATTCCGAAATTACTGTGAATTTAGTTTTTGCATATGTGCATTTCGACAACTTATGTCTCTTCAGAGCTTGGTAAGGCCTCATTTAGAATATGGCAGCTCTGTATATGAAAAAGAAAGGAAATGGGTAAATGTCAAGGATAATCAGTAATCAATAGGAAAGAAGCGATATCAACAACAAATGTACCAAGGAGAGCAACAGGATCTATAAGATAAATTCAACACTTAAGTTATGTAGACAGACTAAAACACCTAGGTTTATATTACCATCACTACAATGCAGAAGATTACGAACAGGTTTAATTTAAACATACAAGATATTGAATAATGTCGAAAAGGTCGATTTTTATTTATTTGTTGTACTATAGGGAAAATAGAAATACTGCCGTACAAATAGAGGAAAATATAGCTTCCCACAACGTGTAGTGCACGACCCGAAGCGAAAAACATCAATTTTAAGAGTGATTTAATAAGCATTGGAAATATTACTCCCGACTCCTGTGGACTGGAAACAGGTATCAGTGATCAAAATGTAGTGATGGATCCGAGGTAATAAAATCACAAGGCCTTTCCTTATACCACAAATCCAAAACATGCGAAAACTATATACAAATAAGACTATATACATATGAGATCCGTAGAATTAGAAGTATGACGCTCCAGTCAAGGCCACTGGAAACGTGGTAATATTGGCCTTGAACTGTTCTAAGGTAGCTGACGTTGTTGCTTTGTCTAGTAGTGCGTTCCATTCCGGCGGATCTTGGGAAGAACAAATATTTAAATTGGTCTTTTTTTAGTTCGTTGTTGATGCAATCGTTGCTCTGCTCTGGGGAATCACCAGGTTTATAAAAATCAGGTGTTTTGATTTCCACAAGTTCGTACTGGATCTTGCAAACCAGTGTGAGACGCTTCTTACAGCGTCGATCTTTTAGTGGCTCAAATTCTAGCTGTTCAAGAAGGGAACTGACGCAACCTGGTAATGTATCTTTGTATTCGTCGACAACGAACCGAACTATCCTACTCTTTACTTGCTCTAAGTCTCTATCTAGGTGGTTCTGGTAGAGGTCCCATACAGTTGATGCATATTCCAGGGTATGTCTTAACATAGGGATGCAGGCGTTGGCTTTGACTTCTGGCTTCCTATGAGTGTCCTTGATGCCTTTAAATTTGGTTAATGTGCTCTTTACACTGAAGTATTTCCCATGCTAAACTACATCTAAGATTCTATTTTTGGTTGTCAAAGTGATCGATGATGGTGCTATGTACGATGTGTTCCAGCAGTTTGCAGCTGATGGAAGTCAGTGAAACCGGTCCATAACTGAAGGCGCCGCGTTTCTCTCCCTTTTTATAAACTGGTACAATGTCGGCAATTCCGCAGTCTTCTGGTATTGTTATTGTGTCTAAGGACTTCTGGTTTATCAATGTTAGGTATGGTGCTAATTCTTTAGCTGATTCTTTTAGTATATATAATGATATACTGGAATATCATCTGGCCCTATGGCTTTAAGGTCAATTCAATAAATGTGTCCCTACCTGACCTTCTTGACCAATCAAAAAGCAGTAAAGTTGTGAATAACAAAATATCGAAGTTACTGTTAATTTGAATTCTGCATATGCGCAATTCGACAACTGGTGTCTCTACAGTGCAGGTCAAACCAAAACATTTGGTAATGCATATACCAAAATATTTGTTTATCTTATAGAGAACAAATTACCAAAAGCATCTAAATAGTAAAGCCAAAATCAGCTATAAGGACAGAGCTATGTGTTTAAATTTAGATATTACAAGTTTCAAATAAAGTCGCTTTTTGGGCCAGCACCGTATTACTAGCAACTTGGTTGGTGAATACCCTCGGGGACTTACAGCCCACCAGCAGAGGCATCGACCAAGTTGTAATAAATAACAAAATACCGAAGTTACTGTTAATTTGAAATCTGCATATGAACATTTCGACAACTTCTATCTCTTCAGTACAGGTAAAACCAAAACATTTGGAAATTCATATACCGAAATATATGTAAATCTGATAGAGAAAAAATTACCAAAAGCACTAAATAGTAAAGGACAGTATTAACTTTCCTGATAATGTGATTGATTCATTGTTTGCTTCTATATCAAAAACTGTCAGTTTCTTCGTAAAAAGATGACAAAAAGCTACATTGTGTATGAATATATACAATTTTTAGTCTGTTTCCTTCCACATTGTGTTTTCTTTGACACAGAAACTGACAAAAGATATACACGTCAAAAACTGACGTTGGGACAGATTTATTGAATCAGTTCTATTTGGTCCAAGTCAACACAGAAGTTTGTGTTGTAAACTACGATTTTGTCAATTGGTGGAAATGACTTGTTCCCATGTGTAACATGTCACCAATGTCTGGCATGTTTCCCATGTCTTCTCTTGTGTAGACTGATTGAAAATGCCGATTTAGGATGGAGGCTTTAGATTCTGCATTACGGTGGAGTAGTCCATCCTTGTCTTTCAAAGCAGTAATACGAGATGTTTCTTGTTTCTAGCTCTTGATGAAGGACCAAAATCTCTTTGGCTGTTGCTTGTAGTCTGCACTAATGCTGTCTTCCATGTATTTTCTATGTTCCGTCCTTTGTTCTCGTTGCAGTCTTGCTTTCAAGAATTTGTAGCGTTTCCAATTTTTCTTTAGCCTTTACGTAGGAATTCTTCAAAGTTGTCAATAAACAGCTCCCTTCTTTCGTTCATCGAAAAATTGATGTTTTTCTGTTAGGTTTCGGCCTAGTTAGTTTAGCTGGTAGATCTAATAATACAATATCGTGGTCGCTGTTACCAAGTGGTGGGAGTGTTTTGCACTTCTCTAGACCTGGAGATCACTCAGTTGATAAATCTTCGGGTTCACAGATGACACTAATCTCATATTCTACTATATATAAATGACGATCAGCTAATGATATCGTCAGGAATTCACGGTGTATTCTCCTATTACTTCAGTAGTTTTTCCGTAATTATTGTTTTTGTAATCATGGATGACATATCTATTTTCCATGCAAACTTTTCAGTTTTGTAAACACTTATCCTCTTGCATCTCTGTACTTTTGGGAGTTAAGAGAAAATGTTCTGGTTATTCTTCTGCCCGGCATTCGCAACCTAGCGTAAGGAAATTACCAATGCTCTGCTGGTATATATTCAGCCTGTCATATCCTGTCCTTAGTTCAGACACGATCTTGCCTACCTAGTATATCCAGGTGGCAAACATTTCCAGCATGTGGTATATTGGCTTACACAGTTCCATTTCATTTTGTTTTTATTGACCTTTTTTACAGTCAATTTCACATCTGATTTTTATCCCCGCACTTTCGAATGAAAGTTCGGGGATATTGTCGTTGGCCTCGTCCGTCCGTCCGTCCGTCACACATCCTTGCGACGCTAACTCCTCCTACATTGGATTTAGAGTTTTAATTTTGTTATAGAACTGTTGCTTATATGCTGCAGATGCGCAATAAGCTTTCGGATTTTTGATATTGGTCTCGGTGCAAACAAGAGGCCCCAAGATGTCCATTTTGACACATGTGGCATGCGACGCAAACTCCTCCTACATTTTTATATTTAGGGTTTTAATTTTGTTGTAGAATTGTTGCATATGGTCTGTAGATGCGCAATAAGATTTTTGATATTTATCTTGATGCAAACAAGAGGCCCCAAGATGTCGATTTGACAAAGACCACAAAATGTGGATTGTGACACATATGGCATGCGACGCAAACTCATCCTACATTTTTGGATTTATGGATTTAATTTTGTTGCAGAATTGTTGCATACAGTCTGTAGATGCGCAATAAGCTTTCAGAATTTTGATTCCGGTTCCAACTTTGGTAAATTTCCTGAAAATGTCAAAGACTGATATTTTTGGACATTTTGGCATATAATCTTATATTTTGGCAAATATTTGGAAAAAATAAAAATTCTGAAATCTTAGAATTCGAAAATGTGATTCNAATTTTGGTAAATTTCCTGAAAGTCTCAAAGACCACTTATTTTTTGGAATTCTATCTAGCAACCATACTTTGAGCATTTGTTTTGATAAGGTTAATCATTTTCACCAATTGAATTTCAAAAATTGTTGATTCCAATTTTGGTAAATTTCCTGAAAGTGTCAAAGACCACTTATTTTTTGGAATTCTACCTAGCAATCGAACTGTTAGGATTTGTTTCCATTAGGGCAATCATTTTCACCAATTGAATTTGAAAAATATTTGATTCCAAATTAGGTAAATTTCCTGAAATTGTCAAAGACCACTAATTTTTCGAAATTTGACATTGAAACCATAGTTAAAAAATTTGTTAGAATTAGAGGAAACATTTCATCAATTTGATTTCCAAAATATAAGATTCCAAGTTTGGTAAAATTCCTGAAAGTCTCAAAGACTACTTATTTTTTTGAATTCTGCCTAACAACCATATATTCTTTAATTCCTTATAGTAAAAATAGTGACTGTCAATATTTTAATTTCAAAAATGTTAAGAAAAATTACACCCAGGGTCTATAGCTGTTTTCTGTGTCAAACAGGGGGTGCGGGGACCACTGTCGTTTCCGACAGTCATTACTCTAGTTAGTTGCTGTTGTCTATTTCAGTATCCTTAAGATGGCATTTAATACAGTCCCCAAATGAACAGTCTACGTCAGTGCCATATCAACGTTACGGACATACTGCTGTTTCCTATGAAGAGAATGCTTTTATCTAGGGTGGTAGAAATGATAAAGATGGAGCATGTAACATTCTGTATGGATTTGATACAGGTATATTTACAAAATAATAATGGCATCAACAAATAAGTTGGAAATTTTGATGAAATTTCTCAGTAATTTCACTGTGTATTCTAGTTTTATAATATTATATTGGCTGTTTGGTGAATCAGCCTCTTTGGAAGCTGTTTTGGCTAGTTGGTCAGCTATCTCGTTTCCAGCTATATCAGAATGGCCTGGAATCCAATATCGAGTGGTGTTTACTCCAAACCTACGAAGAATTCCAAAATGTTCTCTGATGTCTGTTATTGTGTCAATATAATTTGTCGATTTCCAATTCATGGATATAATCCCAACAGCAGTTGGACTATCTGCGAGGATCTTAATTTCAGATGGAAAGTCCTTCGGTAATTTTATACAGTGTTCCAGGACAATAAGGATTGCTTCTAGTTAAGCTATGAGGATGGAAGGTGAAACCCTTTGCAGCATCATAATGATGTATTATTTAAAAATGTATTAGGTGTCATTGTAGTACACTTGTTCCATATTTCTGAAAATTAATAAAAAAATTGATTTCAAATTCTAAACGGAAAGATATTGACCTGAAATAAACGCAGTATAAGAATGTCACTTAGAAACGCGAGAAAATTCGAGCCTCTAGAAACTTGCAAAATCTTAAATGGAAAAGGTCATATTTGGACACTTTGAATGAAGAAATTCTTAATTCAATTGATGCAGAAGAGCTCAAAGTAGACATTGACTTTGGAATTGGATGAGAAAATCGGTTATTTACACAAATTAATAACGAAGGAATTTGGAGCAAATGCAAATGAGACAAAGTCTCTAAAACTACACGGTGAAACCAAGCCAGAAAACCAATTTTATTTGGAAAATTGCAATATCTAAATTTTAGAAAATTTTGTTTGAAACTCAGGAGTATCTCCCTCTTGCACAACTCTGTCCTTAGCTGATTTTGGCTTTTCTTTTTCGATCTTATTGGTTATTTGTTCTCTATCAGTGTTAACACTTATTTCGGTTAATGAACTTCCAAATGTGTAGATTTTATCTGCACTGAAGAGACATAAGTTGTCGAAATGCACATATTCAGAAACAATTCAAAGTAACTTCGGTATTTTGTTATTTATTACCACTGGGCCGATGCCTCTTTTGGTGGACTGCTAGTCTCTGAGGGTATTCACCAACCCAGTAGCCAGTACTTCGGTGCAGGCCCGAAAACCGATTTTATTTGGAAAATTGCAATATCTAAATTTTAGAAAATTTTGTTTGAAACTAAGGAGCATCTCCCTCTTGCATAGCTCTGTCCTTAGCTGATTTTGGCTTTTCTATTTCGATCTTATTGGTTATTTGTTAACTATCAGTTTTTACACTTATTTCAGTTGATGGACTTCCAAATGTTTAGATTTTATCTGCACTGAAGAGACATAAGTTGTCGAAATGCGCATATGCAGAAACAAAATTCACAATAACTTTGGTATTTTGTTATTTATTACCACTGGGCCGATTCCTCTGCTGGTTGACAGCTAGACCCCGAGGGTATTCACCAACCTAGTAGCCAGTACTTCGGTGCAGGCCAGAGAACCGATTTTATTTGAAAAATTGCAATATCTAAATTTTAGAAAATTTTGTTTGAAACTAAAGAGTATCTCATTCTTGCATAGCGCTGTCCTTAGCTGATTTTGGATTTTCTATTTCGATTTTATTGGTCATTTGTTCTCTATCAGTTTTTACACTTATTTCGGTTGATGGACTTCCAAATGTTTAGATTTTATCTGCATTGAAGAGACATAAGTTGTCGAAATGCGCATATGCAAAAACAAATTCACAGTAACTTTGGTATTTTATTTTTTTGTTTTACTTCATCTTAAGTACATTATGTACATTATTAACTTAGATTATTCAAAACCCGTTAATCTCAAAATAAAATACTCAATGCTGCCAGTTTATCTCACGAGTACCCACAAAGACGAAAACTAAATGCATTGCATCAATCTCGTTTCAATGCCCTTTCAACAAAATGGAGCAACCAAACACATCGTTTACCGAGGCTATGATGGATTACATTTGGGAATCGTTTATGGGTCCTCTGTTCATAAGCTCAAAAGTGTTGCGTTCAGAAGTTCAGCTATCAAAAAACTCAAGTTTCCACATGCGTATTGAAAGATATATGACAAGATCAAACAAGAGTAACAGTCAACTAGAAATGCCGTTGCCAAAACCAATGATTTAGTTCGAAACTCTTCTCTAATATGCTAGAATTGTTAGTGTGAGGACAAGAGGTACTAGGTCAGTCAAACGAATCTTATCAAACTTCCAGGAGACGCAAGACGACAGACAGCGAACAGATCAAGCACTTGGTCAATACGAGAATTACCTGAAAGCACCACAAATGAGATAGATAATCTTAGAAGCAAGACAAGATTGTTAATTACGTAAACCTGCATAAATATACAAAAAAGCCCAGGTAAACTCTAGAAATGAAAATACAAGTCATGTAAATAGGAATGCACAACGCATTACCACATTGCATCAATGCATATTTTTTAAGCAATTCATGGGTAACTTAATTGTAAGCGAGTGACAGATTCATGGAAAGAATGTCTATAGTACCACAAGCGAAGTTTTTATTTATATTCTAACCAAGAATCACACAAATGGGCACAATTGGAGAAACACACGTAGAAAACGTAAAGAAAAACAGCACACAAGTTTCTGCAATATACCAAACACAAGCAACTGAGGTTCCTAAGCAAATAATAGGACACAAAAAATCAGATCTTAGAATTGACGACAGGAGAACAGAATAAGGGATGACAAACAGTAATTGAATCCTGATCAAATGTGAAAGCAGTCAATATCAATAAAGAAATAAACATGTGTATAATATTAGGTCTGTTGCTAACATCAATTTTGATGAGAGAGTCCAACGATCCTTCGCTACCAGAGGCATCACAAAGAAAGTAAATATACTATTGACAAAACAGACCAGTTCAATTTTAATGCTTTGGAGACAGTGGTAATCAATTGGTTTGCTCGAAAATACACAGCAATTATTGAAATGAAATACGGACAAAATATACATATTTAATTAATGTAGCAAAGATAACAGGAAACACTTACTATGGCCGAAAACTACAATCACATGCCATAATCTACTATTGGAATGCATAAGTAAGAAAAACAACAGACAAAAGACAAATGTAGACAACGATAGGGACTCGGGAGACTCGGCTAGGCATTTTTTAGGGTTAGATGGTCGGCATATTTTCGAAAACAAAAATACAATCATGAGATATACGAATATGTATAATGTTGGATTCCTACCTCACCGTTTTTTTCCTTAGTGTCATTTTCTTATATGTTATTTTTCTATTCTTACAGAGTTCCTATTGTTGTCTACGTTGGTCTTTTGTCTCTTTATTGTTTTTCTTTTGCATTTCCTTGGTAGATTGTGCCATGTGATTGTAGTCTTCGGCCATAGTAAGTGTTTCCTGTTATCTTTGCTATATTAATTCAATATGTTTCTTTTGTCCATTTAGTATTAGTTGTG
>MJUU01035117.1:85038-95794 GCA_002080025.1 Modiolus philippinarum
ATAAAACAGATGCAAAAGATTGGGTAAAAAAACAATTAAAAAATCTTGGAAAACTATTAGCTAATCTCGCAGGAAAAGCAGCAGCTGCATTGCCAGGAATTATCGGTGCTATTGTGTCTTGGTTGTTAAATGCAACAAAAGACGTAGTAAATTGGTTTGCAAATAATTTATGGGCTTTACTTGTTTTAGTTGTTGGTTTATTATATGCTGCTGCTAGGGAATATTTAAAAAAAATAAAATTAATAAATCTTATAAATGATTAGTCCTACAATACCTAATACAACACTTCCAAATAATATTGCTTGTTTATTTTCTTCATGTTCTATATTCGGTTTATCTTGAACAAATTTGTCAGAAGATTTTGGAAATTTGTCAGAAGATTTTGGAATATCATTAACAAGTTCTGGTAAAGATTTTTTTGTTTTTGTTCCATCTAATTTATATAAAGAATGAGAAACTTGTTAANCATAAAAATATTATTTTTATGCCTAGGCCCTATCAAGTTAATTTGTAGATTCTCATCCACCTGTAACAAAAAATCTGGGGCGGGTGGGAGGGTTTTATTTTATATTTTTTACTGATTTTCACTAAAATTGATAGGAATTTAAAGAAAATTTCTGAATAATTGAAAATAAAAAAGACATTGAGCCTAGAAAAAATGGGGCGGGTGGGGATGAGAATCTATAAATTAATTTGATGTGGCCTTATCTTATCTTTTGTCTAACTAGGTCAACTAAAAAAAGAAGTTCAACTGTCTTACAATTAGTAAATTAATTTGTAAATATACATGTAGGTAAAAATTACAGGTAATAATCATGATAATGCACCTGGTCTCTAGATCAGTGACAACTTTATTAGGGTCTTAATGACTAAAACAACAAAATTTCAAGGGGAAGTTTATTCAAGAATACATTTTGGTATTTACCGGCGGCATGGAAAATACTCATAAATGCCGGTATTTTGCCAACCTTGGTCTCTTCAGTTTTAATAATGTTGGAAATAGACAATAGATTTATAAATAAAAAAGAATTAGAGTACTAATAAAACTGATTAACTGAATTTGAGCACAAAGTATGCCTATATATATAGCTAAGGTATTTTAATCAATTATCAGTGAATTTATTTTTCATGTTTTTGGGGGCATAAAAAAATACAGGGTCGGAGGGAATAAAAATTGAGCAAAGTTGGTTAAATCCATAAGTTTTGTGAAAAATGCAGAGTCCAGCATCGTCTGGGGGACTTCCGGTGTTATATAGCCTCCCCCACCCCCAAGCTAAAAAAATTAAGGGGTCACTGACTTAATTTTTGAGCTACATGTATATATACATCATCTTTATTTACCTGTTGTTGAAGGTATCAATTATATACTGTATTTGGCCTATATTTTTACTATATATTTCATTTTGAAAGAACATAAAGAACTGAAATTATATTAAATTCTTCATGGTGTGTACAAAAGCAATATATAACAATAACTGAAAAAATATGCAATTTTTCGTCTAAACTGCTCAATTTTCAAGTTCCTGCCATTTTTCTATGGTACTCAGAATATGGCAAAATCGCCGATCGCAAAAAGTTGACCAATAATAATTTGATAATATTTTCACAGAAGACCGAGACTAACATCCTTAACGGATTAAGTAGATAAAAAAATAGGGTCACCGTATCGGGGAAAAAGATATTTGCAAAAAACTTGTAAATGAAAATGACTGAAAATGTTGGGGGAAAAAGGCGTTACACGACCGCAAAAATTTATTGGCCCCACCCGTTTCAGAAAAAGGGACTAAAAAGGGGTTAGATTTGATGTTTTCACAAATTTGAGTGTAGAATCTTAATTATACCCCTCGCTTTAGCGGGCGGTATATAGTGATCATGGTGTCTGTTCGTCCGTTCGTCCTTCCGTCTGTCTGTTCGTTCGTCTGCCATAGGGTACCTACTTTGTGGCAACAACTCCTCCTAGACCACTTGATGAAATTCAACGAAACTTTCACAGAATGTTCAGTACATATTGCCATTGTGCACCTGCTATTTGAAAATTTGATTAGATTTTCTTTTCTTATTTTTTGTTGTTGTTTTTTTTGGTTGATTTTTTTACTCTCTGACATATGGGTACACACTTTGTGGCGACAACTCCTCCTAGACCACTTGGTGAAATTCAACAAAACTTGAACAGAGTGTTCAGTAGATATTGCCATTGTGCACCAGCTATTTAAAATTTTTATTTGACTTTGATTTTTTTTTTCTGGGGGGGATGTTTTGCTCTTTGCCAAAGGGATACATACTTTGTGGCAACAACTCCTCCTAGACCACTTGATGAAATTCAATGAAACTTTCAAAGAATGTTCAGTAGGTATTGCCATTGTGCACCAGCTATTTAAAATTTTTATTTGACTTTGATTATAAAGGGGGGTTACTCATTGTTTTCCTGATAACTTCATGATCAATGTACAGTACAGCCAGAGACTTACCATGATAAATCACTGTGATAGACATATCACTCTAAATTTTTAAATGAATATATCTTTTTTCCTGATTGATCTTTCCACATAATTTCTTTTGCATATCAAGTGGTAGAATGCATCACTCTAAATGCAAAAGAAAGCATGTTGATAGATCAAACAGGAAATAAAATATACACATTTCACTAAGCAGAGTGATCCGTCTGTCACAGTGATTTATCACGGTAAGTCTCTGGCTGTACTGTATAAACTTTCTGATTATGTAATAAAATTTAGGTGTTCACAGTGAAAATTTAGGTGTTCACGACGGCTGAAATCCCAGGAGTAAGATGGATAATTAGCACTTAATTAGGTGATTTTGTGGTTAATGGTCACTTAAATAAGTGATTTTCATGAAAAATCTAACAAAGACCAGTGAAGCCAAAAAATCTTATTTAATGAAGACATTTTGGGGTTTTATGGTTTATCTAGGAATTTTCTTCAATTTAGCATGAATATATATATGGCTTTTAGGAATTTCAAGTCATATTCTCAATCACTTATCTCAGAAGTAAATTTCAGTTACTTATATAAGTGATTTAAACTGAAAATAAAGAAAGACAACTCTTATTATACTAAAATGATTTACTTAAACAAGTGATTATCAAAATCACTTATTTAAGTAATTCCCCTGACTGCTCAAGTTACATAAAAACAGTAAATTTTGTTATGCTGTACACATGTTTCAAGGAGTAACCTCTCATCAGCAGCTTTAGAATCAAATAAAATGGAAAGCCATGATCCAAAAATATGTCAGAAAAGAAGTACTCATAACAAAAAATATCGAAATAGGAAGCCAAATCCAGTACTAAGGACATCCACTGAGTGCCATACATGGAATGAAGCCGTAGTAATTTGATAAAAACAGTAAATTTCTATAAACCGCAAGGTAAAATTTTCAAGTTATGCAAGTCTGACTATTGGGCCGGTGAATACCCTCGGGTCCACCAGCAGTGGCATCTGTCCAATGGTTTCAAAATACAAAAATACCCAAGTTACATATATACAATGTACATAAAAACAGTAAATTTTGTTATGCTGTAGGTGTATATTATTCATTGAAGCATTGTATCTTATTTTGTATTTTTCAGGGGAGAATCATGATCATATGTCCATGTTGAACCTTTCTGGCACAAGTCTTAACACCATGATCAGGACATGCCTTTGATTATTGTTTTTAGAGGAAAGGAAAAATTCAGAGTCTGAGTTGACATTTCTAACAGAATTAGGAATTCAACATACTAGGTAGCCCGACTAGTATTGTAAATGAAGTTAACAAGGAATATTGCAACATTATCGGAACTATTTATTTCTTGATGAGAGGATTTTTTTTATTTAAACAATTCATTACATTTAGAAAGCTGATGAAGGAGAATGTGTGTACATTTATGAAAACGTTGACAGCATTGCTACATATACATTTTTAGTACTTGACAGCACTGAGCATTGAGAATATGAATAATACCGGTATAACTATAATAACTTTGAGAACATTTTCAAAAGCACATACATTACATGTACTGACATTTTAGTGATATTAGGAAATTTGTTTCTTGAGCTTTTGAGTGACAACAATAAAAAAGGGACTTAAAAAAACCATATTTACATTTTTTTATATATGCTACTATCATTAATCAAGATTTTGGAAAGACGAGAGGAAAACCCGAACACATACAAGACTGGGTTGCACAAACATCAATTAAAGTTAATTAATGTTTGAAATTTAAGTTTCAATTAATTTGGTTAAGGATTTAAATTTTTAAATGTCAGGTAGTTTTAATTGATGTTTGTGCAACCCAGTCCAGGTATTAAATGAACATTCAATATGCTCTTGCACTTGCCACTGCACCTTTAACATGTTTAACTAAAATATATATCTACATTTGTTTTTTTTTTTTTGTAAACCTGTCTGATTCAATATCAAAATACTGAAGTTACTGTGAATTAAGTTTCTGCATATGCACATTTCAACAATTTATGTTTCTTCAGCATGTTCATGTTCAGTGCAAATCCGGTCAAATATTTGGAAATCCATAAACCAAGATATACATGATATGATTGATTTTCAGGGGTGGGGAGCTTGGGGGAATTTGTCTAGAAAAATTATTTATTTTCTTGTCAATCTCAAGGAAATTATATATTTTCAAAAAATAAATGTCACATCAAAATCATTATTTCCATTTGCATATTTTTTTTATTCAAAAAGGATATATAGGATTCCTCTTGTCCGTCCGTCCGTCACACTTTGGTTTTGGATAATAATTTGAGTTTGCTGTGAGACAAGATTTAATATTTTAGGACAATATTACTATTCATAAAATACAGGTCAAGATCGATTTTCATCGTGATCAGATTTTTCTAGAGTAATTTCCCTTGAATAATGCAAAATATGCAAATTTTATGGTACAGTGCAGTTCAAATCAAAGCATTAGGAAGCCTATTACATGAAATATGTGTAAAGCTGAAAGAAAAAGAATAACCAATAGGATCTACATGAAAAGCCAAAATCAGCACAGGACAGAGCTATGGATAAGGGAGTTACTACTTGGGTTCACAGTGTTTCAAGTTGGACCTTATACCAAAATTCTTCCCAGCCTTTACTTTTTATACGACCGCAAAAATTTTTGCGGTCGTATAATGGTATGGTGCTGTCGTCGTCGTCGTCGTTGTCGTTGTCGTCGTTGTCTGTAGACACTTTTGTTTTTGGTCAATAACTTAAGTTTAAGTTGACCAATCCTTATGAAATTTTAAAACAATCTTTTTTGGCACAAAAGGAAGGCTTGGCTCAGTTTTGGTCATTGTGGCCCCACCCGTTTTGAAAAAAGGGGCCAAAAAGGGTTAAATTTGATGTTTTAACATATTTGACTGTAGAATCTTTATTATTTATTGGATTTTGATGGGGTTTCTTTCAGTGTCTTCCTGAGGAAATTTCCAATCAGTAGTATGCCAACGGATTTCTTGTGACATGTACCGTTCACGAGATATATGGGCCCAAAGGGGGCCAATTTCAAAAATTTAATTTTTTTATTTTTAGTCAGATTTTGATGCAGTTTTTTGCAGTGGATTCCTTATGAAAAATTAATATAGCGCTGCACCATTAGATTTTTGATAACTTGTTCTTTTTCCAATCTATGAGGGGCCCAACGGGGCAAAAATTGAAAACAGGCCGATTACCTAAAATTTTTATTTTTCATCCAATTTCAATGGGATTTTTTTCTTTTGATTCCTCTCATTGTAGGCTTTAAGTAGTATGTCGACAGATTTGGCATAGCTCTTACCGTTTCCGAGCTATTAGGGGTCAAAAGGGCAAAAATTGCAATTTTTAGAAATATGTAAAATCTTTATTTTACATCAGATTTTGATGGGATTTTTTTCTTTGGATTCCTCTTAATGTGAACTTTCAGCAGAATGTCAACAGATTTGATGTAACTCTTATCGTTTCCAAGCTATAAGGGGTCAAAGAGGTCAAAATTGCAATCATTAGAAATATGTGAAGTCTTTATAATTTTTCATTAAATTTGGTGGGATTTTTATCTTTGGATTGTTCTCATTTTAAGCTTTCAGTGATATGGCAGTATATTTTGTATTGCTCTTTGGTTTCCAAGCTATAATGGGTCAAAGGGGCCAAATTGCAATACTTCAAAATGTGTGAAATCTTTATTTTTCATTGGATTTCAACATGAGTTTTTTCTTTGGATTTTTCTTGATGGTAGTCAACAGAATTTCTTAGCTCTTACAATATCCTAGTAATAAGGGATTAAAACGACTAATTTTTATTTTCACTAGTTTGTGTCCAGTTAATTTCTGTGACAAGGTCCTTATTGTGTCCACCAAATTACTGTGTCCACATTAATTTTAGTTTACACTTGTCCAAATTTCAGTGGTCGACATGCTGCGGTCGTATCATGCTGCGCTCAGCGTAGCCCTTTATTTCAAATTGACAGAAAAATAGGTCTATTAAACTTTATCAATAGCTACAGTATTGGATGAATGAAGACTGAACAATTATTTAATTCATAATAGCTATTGATTAATTTTAAAAGACCCGTTTTATATACACCCATCAAAAGACGGACGTACAAAAAATGTATTATGGTATACCCTCCATCCGTCTGTTAACTTTTTGTTTCCAGAGTTTTTTGGAAACCGCTTGATATATTGATTTATACATGGATATCTAGGTGAGATACAGATAAGTTCTAATTGGGGTCGAATTGGTTGATTTTGTACAGAGTTATGGCCCTTGGACTCAGTAAACAAAATATAGGTTTCTGAAGTTTTTTTTTTCTGTAACCGCTTGACATATTGATTTGATATTTGGTATATATATGAATATGGCGTATCTTGGTGAGATACAGATCAAGTTCGAATTTGGTTCCTGTTGGTTGATTTTGTTCAGAGTTATGGCCCTTGGACTTAGTGAAATTTTGAAAAATACAGATTTCCAGAGTTTTTTTCTGTAACCACTTGAAATATTGATTTGGTATGTGAGTGAATCTGGGGGAGATATAGATCAAGTTTTAGTTTGGTTTCGGTTGGTTGATTTAGTACAGAGTAATGGCCCTTGGACTTAAAATATAGGTTCAGAAGTTTTTTCTGTGACCGCTTGACATACATTGTGCATGTCGTGTATTGATTTGGTATATGAGTATATCTAGGTGATATACAGATCAAGTTCGAATTTGGTTCTAAGTCTGTTCATTTTATATAGAGATATGGCCCATGGACTTGGTCAAATTTTGAAAAATACAGGTTTCCCGAGTTTTTAGCTCACCTGGCCTAAAAGGCCATGTGAGTTTTTGCCATCACTTTGCGTCTCGTCCGTCCATCCATCAACAATTTCAAAAATCTTCTCCTCTGAAACCATTGGGCCAATTCAAACCAAACCTGGCCTGAATCATCACCAGGATTTGCAGTTACAAAATTGTGTTCAATTAATCAGAAGACCTAACACGATGGCAGCTGTTACTAAAAATAGAACATGGGGGTAAATTGCTGTATTTTGCAAATAACAGGAAAACCGTAACAGATATTAAAAATCTGACTGGAGTGTAAATGATCAGCATGGCAAGATCTACCCCAGCCAAACCAAAACCGGTGTCGAAAATTGTTCATTGACCGGCATTTTCGAAATGTCCGCCAAAAAAGTCGGAAAAATTTAACATTGTCTGACTTCAATTACATTTGGTTTCCAAATAGATATTGATGTTGCGAATTCAAAACCTGTGTTGAAAATTGTTTGATGACCGCCATTTTCAAAATGGCTGCCAAAAAATTAAAGGAGGGAAAATTCAACATTGTCCGATTTCAATGAAATTTGGTTTCCAAATAGATATTAAAACTTAACTTAAAAATATGGATTTAAAGATTGTTATTGACAGCCATTTCCAAAATGATGTCTCGACTTCAAAACTGGTGTCAAAAGTGGTCCTTAACAAGAGCGTTCTTTGTCAAAAAAGCCCAACAAAGACATATAGTAAAACATGATCAGACTTTAAATGCAGTTCAAGGTATTGGTTTGTTTGAGCTACCAAAGTTGGAGAGACTGAAGTTCAACTGCATAACTTACAATGTTAGCTTGATTGTGGCAAATGAAAACTAGGTGAGCGATACAGGCTCCTGGGAGCCTCTTTTTTCTGTAACTGCTTGACATATTGATTTGATATTTGGTATATGAGTGTATCAGTTGAGATACAGATCAAGTTTTAGTTTGGTCCTGATTGGTTGATTTTGTATGTAGTTAGGGCCCTTGGACTTTATAAATTTTTGCAAAAAACATTTGTTTCTCCATCTTTTCTTTACAATGCGTGAACATGTTGATTTGATATATGGTATATGATTGTATGTTTATAAATTACTGAGTTTAAATTTAGTTCCTTTTGGATGATTTTTATGGACAATTATGGCCCTTGGACTTCATATTTTTAAAAAAAAAATTTCTACCTTTTCTATGCATTAACTTGATATTTATACTCCGGCAAACAAAGTTTGGGGTATATAGGAATAGCCCTGTCCGTCCATCCATCTGTCTGTCTATCCGTCCATGTACCTTGTCAGCGCATGTTCTCCTAAACTCCTGATGGGATTTTGATGAAATGTTGCATAGTTGTAGTACACCATCTGAAGATGTGCATGAAGCAATATGGTTGCTATCCAAAATTATTAAGGGGATAATTCATCAATGAATATTTTCTGGAAAAGGGGGGGTCAAACCTTGTCGGGGCATCTTCTCCAAAATCACTGCTTGGATTTTGATGAAATGTTACACAGTTGTAGTACACCACCTGAAGATGTGCATGAAGTAATATTGTTGCTGTGCAAAATTTTGAAAGAGGGATAATTTGTCTGAATATTTTCTGGACAAAAAGGGTGGGGGGCAACTTTGTCAGCGCATATTCTCCAAAACCGATGCTTTGATTTTGATGAAATGTAACACAGTTGTAGTACACTACCTGAAGATGTCCATGAAATAATATGGGTGCTGCCCAAATTTTGAAGGGGACATAATTTGTTTTGAATATTTTCTGGAAAAAGGGGTGGGGGTGTGAACCTTGTCACAGCATGTTCTCCTAAATGGGTACTTGGATATTGATGAAATGTTGCACAGTTGTAGTATATACCACCTGAAAATGTGCATGAAGTTATATAGTTTCTGTCTGAAATTTTGAAAGGGAGATAATAAGTCTCTGAATATTTTTTGGAGAAAAGGGGGGGGCAAACTTTGTTGGCTTATATTCTCCAAAACAGCTGCTTGGATTTTGATGAAATGTTACACAGTTGAAGGTAGTACACCACCTGAAGATGTGCATGAAAAAATATGGGTGCTGCCCAAATTTTGAAAGGGAGATAATTTGTTTTGAATATTTTCTGGAAAAGGGTGGGGGTGTGAACCTTGTCAGCGCATGTTCTCTTAAACAGGCACTTTGATATTGATGGAATGTTGCACAGTTGTAGTATTCCACCTGGAGATGTGCCTGAAGTTATATAGATTCTGTCTGAAATTTTGAAGGGGAGATAATTAGTCTATGAATATTTTCTGGAAAAAGGGGGGTATATAATTGTGTCCATATTTGTACTGTGTCCAAACACACTTAAATTTACACTTGCCATATTGACTCAGGGTTCAATTAGGGGAGGGTTATAACTGAGTGTCAGCGGTGACAGCTCTAGTTGTTAAATGGTTGCATGTTGGTAAAGCACATATTCTGTTTGATTGTTTTTTTTCAAGTAATTTTTGTTGTGGTAATATAATGCCATAAAGTTCGAGTTGACTTTGGACGGGCGTATCATGCACTTTTGGTGCAGCAGTTTATTGTCTTTTATTTTGTAAAACTGTTTGAGCAACTAGAAAGAATTTTTGTATAAGGTCTCACTTGAAATACTGTAACAAAATTTTCAGAAAATTAGATATTGCAAGTTTCAGAATAAGGAAATTTGTAAACCCATATACAATGTATACTTTGTAAGTCAAGTGCAATCACTACCATTGGCTAATGGGCAGGGGTATCTTTTGTGATCAGCAGATCACATTTTCTAGTTTAATCATATTCTGTTGCTGTGCAAGAAAGTTTCTATTTTAAAGTTAATTTGTGTAATTTATTTTCAGTTTTGTAACCTCTTCCTGTGACGACCTTAGAAACTTTAAGAATGTATATGGTACGGTGCTGTCATCATCTGAAGACATTAATAACTTAGTTCGAGCTGGCGGGACGTATTATGGTATACTGGTGTTCATCCGTCTGTCAACACAAATGGGACGGCATTTTCCGTCCACACGTCACAGTCTAACCGGATAATGCTTAATTTTTCTTTAAACTTTTCAAGATTATCGAGTATGTCAGAAGAAAACTTTTTTTAAGATCATTTTTTAGCTCACCTGGCTATGCCAGGGTGAGCTTTTGCGATAACTTTGCGTCCGTCGTCCGTCCATAAACTTTTATTCAAAGATCTTCTCCTCTGAAACCACTGGGCCAATTGAAACCAAACTTGGCCACAATAGTCCTTGGGTGGTCCCCTTTAAAAATTGTGTCGCTCAGGTCTGTACGTCATCCAAGATGGCCGCCAGCTGGGACCAAAATTTAACATTGGACCTTATGGAAAAAAAACGTTTCAAATTCTTTTTCTCTGAAACTACTGGGCCAATTGGAACCAAACTTGGCCACAATAGTCCTTTGGTGGTCCCTCACAAAAAGGTGTTTTTAGGTCCACCCGATTTCCAAGATGGCCGCCAGCGGGAAACATAGTTTTAACATTGGACC
>MJUU01035117.1:106499-134234 GCA_002080025.1 Modiolus philippinarum
ATAGTTGAACTTGTGTCTGGTTAGAGTTAGCTTAATTCTTTCAAGGACGGGCATGTTGAGTGGAAACGGATTGAAAAGTGTGTTGCTAGCCATAGTAGTTCTCTGTAGTTGAGACCAATAGCACTATACAATCTGAAATCCCCAAGTATTTAAAGTCTATGAACTTGCAATGCTCACAATTTAATACATTTGTAGTTTTCTTTTACTCAATGCCATATTCATATCAGCTTGGTTTCTCAATATACAATAATTGTGCAATATTGGTTGTCATACTAATAGGGTCGTTAATTACATTGTGTTCACAGCATTTAATCAAATTTTGATAAACCACCTTTGATCACATTTTAATTACCTGCTCATTCTAATTAAACTACCAGTTATCACCTTTGATCACCTTTTTTTACTTTAATAATATTCTTTTTATCACAAAACGTACCATACCCTATAAACTTTATATTACTATGGACTTGGCGACCACAATACTGGTACAATACTTGAATACAATACTGGAATAAAATTTTTATTCCAGTATTGTGGACAATACTAGTATTCCAGTATTGTGGTCGCCAAGTTCAAGTGATCCAAAATCAAGACAGGTATCAACTGAGAACTGTAAAGAATGAAGAATACTGGAAGGTTGATTTGAAAAACGTTGTCGCCAAAAAAATCGCCAGGAACGATTTTTTATCGCCAGAATGAAAATAAAATCGCAAATTGCGACATTGGCGAAGCCCAGCGCCTTCCCTGTTTGAGGGAAGATTTTCTTATACTTATTGGTGGATTTCTGTTACTTACTGTAGATTTGTTTATCACAGTTTCTTGGTAAACATTTATACCATTAGTTGTTTTGTAGTATAAAAGATTTGGCATTTGTTCTTACTTGGTAAAATTATCCATGACATTTAAATATCAAGTTCAAAAGTTTATTCTGCAGTTATGCATGTTTTCATATGACTGAAGTTCTAGGTATTAAATTCAAAATACTATTTATAGAGAAAATATCATACATTGCTTATAAGAATATGATGTAGAATAAAAGAAATATGTAAATTTCTGCAACAACTGCAATTGAAAAGGAGACTTGGGCCCATCTAGCAAACTAATCAAGACAAATTTAATTGAACAGTTTTTAGTATTTAATCATAATAAAAGAATGGTTTTATATTTCTGTTGTTTAAAATCTTCATACTTTTCATTGAAGGGAGAGCCAGCTCGTTGGAGAGATTTCCATACGGCTACTGGTATAGGAAATTTGATGTACATATTTGGTGGTAGAAGTGATCACGGTGGAAATGCATACACTAACAATGAAATTTATTGCAATAAATTACAAATATTTGACACTATAAATAGAACATGGATAGAACCAGAAACAACAGGAGTTTTACCGATCGGAAGGAGAAGCCATTCAGCATGTAAGTGTTCCAGTTGTTTTTGTCAATTTTGTATCCACGCTAATCTTGGCAAAGGTAAATATAGTGATGAATACATGCATACTCATCTGATTTATTTCATATGTTTCCAAATCATCTCCTTTTGATTTTAATTGTATAAAAAATCCTCTAATACTTTTGAATCCTTTAGTTTGACGCTGAAGTAATGATATAATGCCAATGTGTACCTGTTTGTTTCATTGTTGAATAGGTTTTATAAGTTTTGTTCAGAGTTTTGCCAAAACATTTTAGATCATAATTCCACTCATATTTAAATTCTGTATTACATAGTAGTAAATATTTTTGTTGATTTGCCAAATTTTCTGTTGTTCCTGAGTGACAATAATTCTAACATCACTTCTTTTACACGGATGGAATTCTTATCTTGCACTGAATCTTCTTCTTTCATACTCAACAAATTCCTATCCCTTAAAACAAATACATGTTTCCAATGCATTTTTTTTTGCAAATTTAAAACAATACAATGATAAATAACAAAATACCGAAGTTACTGTTAATTTATTTTCTGCATATGCGCATTCCGACAACTTATGTTTTATCAGAGCACATCAAACCAAAACATTTGGAATTCTATTAACCGAAAAACATGTAAAAGCTGATAGATAGAGAACAAATAACTAATTAATGATCTAAATAGAAATGCCAAAATTCAGCTAAAGGGTCAAATGTTGAAATGAAATATAAAATCCATTTCTTACCATTTAGAAATTGTTTTACCGCAGTCATAATAACAAAATACCGATGTGACTTTGAATTTATTTTCTGCATATGCGCATTTCAACAACTTATGTCTCATCAGTGCAGATTAAACCAAATTATTTGGAAGTCCATTTATCGAAAGATATGTTAAATCAGTATTTATTACTGATGATTGTGTATTTTGTTTGTTTACAAACATTGATTTATTATTAAATATTGTGTATTTAAGAGGTCTTCAAACATTAATTTATTATTAACTATTGTGTATTGCAGTTGTTTACAAAGGATACCTCTATATATTTGGTGGTTACAATGGAAAGTTTAACTTCCACTTTAGGGATGTCCTAAGATTTGACCCAGGTAAGACTTACCAGGTAGATTACTAGACTGATTGATGATATGATTGTTTTGCCAAACAATTAATGATATGATTACTCAATACCAATCACACTTCTGTATGTTATGTACTATAAAAAAATATCTTCTTAAACAATACAAGAACACTGATTTGGGTTTGTCAAAGAATTTTGATTATTGTGGTTTAAAGGAAACATCTTTCTATTTTCTTGTATCTCATACTGCCATAAATTCTCTGAACAAACAATTGATAAACTACAAGGTTCTCACAATACTGTAATACAGTTGTTAGCGACAGAGACAGCTCCTAAAGCCTTAAATTCTGTAACACATGACATAATGATATTGTATATGTTTATCTTTACAGTGCATTTACATTGGTCTATGGTCAAAGTCAAGGGCAGAGGCCCTTGTGCCAGAAGAAGGCAGTGTTGTTGTGTAATAGGGCCCAGAGTCTTTCTTTTTGGTGGTACTAGGTAAGGTATTAGAAATTGTTGGCCATTAAACTGTAATCTTGTCAATTTGGAAATAATTTTGTTCATTTATTATTTCAATTTTCAAAAAGTTTCCCAGAGTGCAACATTTATATATAAAACATCTTCTGCTCTGAAACGGCTGAAGCCAATTGAACTGAACTTTACAGGAGTGATGTACTTACGGTCCTTAACAAAGATGGCTCATTTCGTTCCAATCCGACAAAAAACATGGCTGCCAGCATGGAACATGGTTTAACATAGGACCCTTAAGCAGGGTTCCCACAAGACCGGGAAAACGGGAAAAAGCCGGGAATTTCGTTTGAGGTGTTCCCGGCCGGGAAAAAGCCGTGAAATTCCATAAAATTTAAAAAAAGACCGGGAGAAAACCGTGAAATTTAATCACCGAAGATTTTTTATTTCAATTTGGATTAACTCCCTTTAATGGTATAATTTTCGTCCCCAAAATAGTTCGTACCCGATACTATCGATTGAGTATGTTTAATATGAAAATAGAATCTAGGGACGAATATTGATAGTGCCAAACTACTATAAAAATCATAGTCTTAACTGCGCTTAAAATCATGAGATTTAACATTGCAATTAAGCGATGAAAAATCATTGACAAGTTATGGCGTTTCTCGAATTTGTTTTTCTTCGTGTCAGCATGGTGGTGCTCGATTATAGCTTCCGCACACTAACAATAATCGTGTGGGTCAGAACACCTGTGCAGAACATGTTCCTACTGTGCCAATGCAACTGACGAGTTGGTGCGTTTGGAACAGCATATAGAGTCAAGATGGTGGCGAAAAATACTATCGAGTAAGAAAGGAAACTTATAAGATGAATTGCTTTCTTTTAACGACAAAAACTTCAATAAATATTCGAAGTTGGTAATACATGGAATTGAAATATCGCAATATCAATTATGTTATATTCACCGGAAAGTGATTCACTCCAAGGCACTTAGTTCTATAACATAAACTGTGACATCCCAATTCATCTCTATATTTATCATTTTCATCAGTTATTTTCATTTTGTCGAAATTCGACAAAAATAAAAAATGAAAATATCCGATGAAAATGATAAATATAGACATGAAATGCGACAAAAAAAATCGATGAAAAGGATATATAGACATGAAATCTTAGGTTTTATGTTATAGAACTACAGGGCTCTATTTAGCCTAGGCGACTAAAAATTAAAACTAATCGCCTAAAGGGCCACCATATCTTTCTTTACCTTTTGTATTGAGATGTAAACAGTTTTCGGTATTTTTTGGTTTATACTCTGTCATATCCTTTCGGCGTTTAATCGATGTCAAATATCAATCTAAAGTGTCTCAATTAAGGAAGTTTTTCAGCAGGTAAAGCTTTAGGCGAGTGATATAAGAGACTAAATTTCCTGCCCCTACCCATTTCTCCTCTTTGCCACTGGTAATTGAAACTCGTTGCCCCTTCCACCTTTTATTTCTTTTTTCTTATACTTATAATTTCTTTGATAAAGCTGAAATATTGTTCACTGGAGGTTAGTCTCTAACTAATCAATTTACACAAATGTATCTATCTATACTCTCTTAAGCAGAGCAGAGAAGGCTAAATTTCTTGTCCCTACCCATTTCTCCCATTCTTCCAGTTGCAATGAAAAAAAAAACTATGCCCAGTTTTTTTCTTCATCAGTTAATTATCACTTCTTTTACTTCCAATTTTTTAACTTTGATTAATTTGTTCTCGTAGTGATATATAGCTGAAATATTGCTAATCGGACATAAATTTCTAACCCAACAATCAGTCAATTTACTTGCTATTTTTACAGCTTCAAAAAAATGGCGACCAAAAATTCTTGACTGGCGACTAAAAATTTCTGTTTGCGATCATTTTATTGACAACGATCGCCAATTGGCGAACTAAAATCAAAGTCTACTTTGAAGCCTGCACACGGTCATTATCAGGCAAGTACGCAAGCCGATCTAAAATACAAATTTGGTGGCAATGTACGCCTGTCAATTTAGTGGTTGAACTTAATTTAAAAATCAATAAATATCAAACAGAAAAAAATACATTTTTCACAATTTGAGGTGTCAGAATGTTTTTCCCATTTTCCGTGCTCGCAGAAGAAACTAAATGTGTTTCCAGCATGTTTTTGTGTAAACTTTAAGGCAGAATCTATTTTATAATGTATAATAAATAAATTCTCCAATTTTCCTTTGAGCGAAGGGTTGTATTCAGTAAATATCACGATCATTTAAATTTTGATCTCCATATTGAATGTTCTGTTCCTGTCCTATTCCACTCGATTATCAATGTTTCATAGAACAGATAGAACATGTCCTGAACAGGATAATCGAGCACGGCCCATGAGACCTTAAACAAGGAGCAATTACATGTACTGCATAGTAAGTTCAAGAAGACAGTCCCCTAGTGCTAGTTTTAGTGGATTTCAATTGCTTGATTGATGTTTCTTATGCAGAAGGAATGAGTTTGTTCAGGCAAAGGACCTTGAAAATTGTAAGAAAGACCTTGAAAACTCCTTGAAAAGTCCTTGAATTTGACTACAATAATGTTGTGGGAACCCTGCTTAAGGGAAAATCACATTTTCATCTACTCCTCTGAAACAACTGAAGTAAATTCAACCAAACTTTACAGGAATAATGAATGGAAGGTCCTTTACAATGATTGCTCATTTCGTTCTGATCCAATAAAATACATGGCCGCCAGTGTGGAACTTAGGTTTAACATTGGACCCTATGGGAAAAATCACATTTTCATCTTTTTCTTTTGAAAACTGCAGAAGCAAATTCAACTAAACTTTACAGAAAGGATGAATAGAAGGTCCTTAACAAAGATTGCTCATTTCTTTACAATCCGTTAGAAAACATGGCCACCAGCACGGAACATAATTTATCATTGGACCCTATGGGAAAATCACATTTTCATCTACTCTTCTGAAACCACTGAAGCAAATTCAACCTAACTTTACAGGACTGATGACTGAAGGTACTTTACAAAAATTGCACATTTCATTTCCATCCTACAAAAAACATTGCCTCAAGTGCAGAACATACCGTATATCGTTTTTTTTTCGCGTGTGTCTAATTTTCGCTATGTTCGCGGCGATCTATGATCCGCGAAAAATTACCCACAGCGAAAATTTACCCCAAGAGTTATGGTTCTTTGCCCATAAATAATTTACTTGCTGTACCGTTAATCGAACACAGGTCGAAACTCACCCATAGTACTTATATTTTTCATTGTACATGTTGAACACTGATCACAAGATCAGGTGACTATAATCCATTTGAAATAAAATTGTATTCTTAAGTTGTCATTCTAATCGACAACATGTTGATTTTAAGATATATGCAACCGAAAGAAACGTTGCCGCAAAACGAAGAGTTTGCTCCTGCAAATGCTGAAGTTCAAAAAATTACAGAATCTCTGAAGCCTACAAAACGTGGGACATATGGAACTTATAGTCCGCAGCAACGTTTGCAAATTGGAAAATATGCAGCCGAACATGGACCAAGTGCAGCAGTGAAAAAGTTCTCACCAAGTCTGAATCGCAAATTAAACGAAAGTACTGTTCGTGGATTCAAAAAGGACTACATGAAAGAAATTGGATCTAAAAAGCGGAAATTAGTGTATGATGATTCAACAGAAAGTGATGATACTGAAATCTTAGAATTGCCCACAAAGAAACGTGGTAGAAAACTTTTAATGGGTGAGGAGCTCGATTCCCAGATTAAAAGATACATTAATGCAGTTCGTAATTCCGGAGGCGTTATCAATACTGCAATAGTAAAAGCTGCAGCTCGAGGTTTAGTGTTGGCCAAACATAGAACTTTACTTGTGGAAAACGGTGGCCACATCAACATTACCAGAGATTGGGCATTGTCTTTGTTAAACCGAATGAACATGGTCAAACGTAAGGGCACAACCTCTAAAAATGCCCCAAAACTGGAGAACTTTGATGCAGAAAAAGAAAAATTCTTAAAGAAAGTTCAAGATAGTGCTGAACAGTACAATGTCCCTCCAGAACTGATAATAAATTGGGACCAGACAGGAATACACATTGTGCCAGTTTCCCAGTGGACAATGGCAGAAGAGGGGTCAAAACGCATAGAAATCACTGGTCTGGATGACAAAAGACAAATTACAGGTAAATTGTGTATTTAGCAATTAAATTTTATAACAGTGACATGGTTAATTGATCTGTGATTTTTCACACCTTTACGACACTCGATGGTAACCTTTAACTTGATTAATTCTGACTTGTCTTTGAAGTGTTGACAATTAACGATATTTGCAATCCGTATTGATTTTAAAAACAAATTAATTTTATGTGTCGTTAGGAAAAAAAGACAGGAATTGGGGCGATGTGTAAGTTTTCATCAAAATGTTCAACAGATACATAAATCTAAATTTAAATAGTTGTTCAACATAATACTAATAATTCACATTTATTCATATTTCGATTCAATTTTAGAAAAAATATGTATTTTTTACTAATGTAGGTTACACAAAAAATAAGAAAGTCCTTCTAATTTCAGCTACTCTTGCCGGAGCGTTAGATGGAACATTCCTCCCTATCCAACTCATCTATCAGGGGAAAACATCACAATGTCATCCCAAATACAGTTTTCCGAAAGGATTTCATATTACAGAATCAGAAAACCACTGGGCTAATTCTAGCACAATGGTTGACTACGTAGACAAAATAATCAAGCCGTATGTTCGTAAAATTATTATAAAGAAGGACTTGCCGCTGCACCAGAAAGCCATCGTAATTTTTGATTGTTTTCGGGCACAAATTACAGAGGAGTTTCTTGACAAACTTACACTAGATCGTTTGATCCACATTACAATCCCTCCAAATTGTACGGACTTATTACAGCCTATGGATCTCTCGGTCAACAAAAGTGTCAAACACTTCATGAAAACCGAATTNGAGGCACTGCAGAAGGATGAGGACATTGAGCATGTGAACATTTCTCTGTCTCTTACGATAATGAAAAACATCGGAGCTAAGTGGTTGGTTAAGATGTACGATTACATCCGTGGGAAGAAGGACATTGTTAGAAATGGATTCAAAGAGAGTGGGATAAGTGGAGCTGTTGCAAAGAATTTTGATCCTGATTGCCGTTATGTTCAATTACCGTAACATAGAAACGTCTCTGTGTTTATCTGAGCTGTGTTAAATTATCTCAGTTTCTAGTTTGGACAACGAGTTGTTTTTATTTACTCCATTATTTCAATAAATATTTACATGTCATGTATTATAAATGTATAAAAACAATATATATAATAGATAAAAATACTTACCTAATACAGCCCATCAACATCTTTGATAACTTATGTCTATGTGTGCTATTTATAGATTTAAAGGTATAACATATGACCGGCTTATATATAGACGTATACAGGGAAATTTTTGCGGCTAATTTTGGAAAGCGCTAAAAATAAACACAGCGAAAATTTGACCCGGGGTATTTTTAACAAAACCGCGAAATTTACCCTACACGAAAATTTCCCGATATACGGTAGTTTAACATTGGAGCCCAGTATGAGAAAACCATCCCTTTCATCATCTTCTCTCAAAACAATTAAATCAAATTATACTAAATGTATAGAAGGTCCTTTGCAAAAATTACTCATTTCAATAGGATCAGACAAAACATACGGGTGCTAATTGAGAACATACCTAAACACCCTACCCCATTGGTAAAATTGGTCATGCATGGCATAGAAGCGTTTTGTCAGGTGAGCGATACAGGCCCAGTCTCTGAGCCTCTAGTTTAATTTTAAGTCTGATTTTGATGCAGTTTTTTGCAATGGATTCCTTTTGAAAATGAACATAGAGCTGCACCATCAGATTTTTGACAACTTGTTTATATTCTGAGCTATGAGGGGCTGAATGGGGACAATATTACAAATTTGCAAATTACCTAAATTTTAATTTTTCATCCGATTTGGATGGGATTTTTTTCTTTAGATTCCTCTTGATATAAGCTTTCAGTAGTAGGGCAACGGATTTGGTGCAGTTCTTACCATTTCCCAGCTAGAAGGGGTCAAAGGGGCCGAAATTGCAATTTTTCGAAATATGTGAAATCTTCATTTTTCATCGGATTTCAATGGGATTTGTTTCTTTGGATTGGTCTTGACATAAGCTTTCATTATTATTCAACCGATTTGGCATAATACTTACTGTAACCAAGCTACAAGGGGTCAAAGGGGCCAAGGAATTATAAGGGTAAATAGTTTTTGTGCAGCTAATTACTGGGTCAAGCTCTTTATTGTGTCCATGTAATTACTGTATCAAGCTCTTTACTGTGTCCTCATTCATTTTGAATTACACTTGTTCAAATTTCAGTGTTCGACATGCTGCGGTCGTATCATGCTGCGCTCGTTTCTTTAATTTTATGTAGTTTTGACAAAACATAGAGAAAGTTTTAAAACAATGTTTTCGCAACAAAACAACGACAATTGTGTATTTCCCATATAATTGCTCCATATAATAGTTGATGTGACACAAGAAACAAAATAAATGAAATATTAAAACATAGTGCAAATGTCACAAATTTGATCTTTTTATTTCCGTTGCTATGTCATCATGCATCTTGTTTATTTGAAAAGGCTTGGGTAAACAGATTACCAAGAGAGACAATTTAAACTAAGTACTTCCCCGCCTGTTTAAGCCCAGCCTATGTTTGTCTTTTGACGATATATTGGATGTAATGAAAAAAGTTATAAAGCGGAATGTGAAATGGAATGTTTGTAAATGTCTTATACCCCCTGCAAACGAAGTTTGGGGGGTATATAGGAATCACCATGTCTGTCCGTCTGTCCATCCATCTCCTTAAGTGTCCGGAGCTATACTTTTGTACCGTAGCACCTAGGATTATCAAACTTGTTGTGTGGATGCATCATGGGAAGTTGATGTGTCGTTTACCAAATTTAGGTCACTGTGACATTGACTTTGACCTTTGACCTTTATGATAGTAAAACCATGTGTATTTTGTGTCCGTAGCAGAACTTTTGTACCGTAGCACCTAGGATTATCAAACTTGGTGTGTGGATGCATCATGGGAAGGCGATGTGACGCGTACCAAAATTAGGTTACCCTACTTTGACTTTGACCTATATGATAGAAAACTCCATTTAATTGCATACCTCTTAATAGAATATTTCTCTTAATTGCATACAATTCTGCTGCACAAAACCATTTACTGTATGCTTCTATATTATTTATTCCTTTTAATTGTATATTAAATAGTTAAAAAATTCCTGTGAATTGAATAGTTTCATTTTCAAATCAAGACATGTTTTGTGAAATTTAACATTAAAAGTATATATTTTTTTGCAAATTATTCTGAAAAACTAATTAAAATGAAATATCTAATAATGAAATGTCAAATCAATTAATCATTTTGTAAAAACAGACTGTAATCTCTGTGTTTGTTTAATGGTTAACTCATCATTTGAAACTTTTCAAGTTAATTGACATGTTTTTACAGCAACATTGAAAACTCCTCTTAATAGAATATTCCTGTTAATTGCATATTTTTTTCCTGACAAATAAGATATGCAATTAACAGGAATCCACTGTAAAACCATGTGCATTTCATGTCAGGAGCAGAACTTTTGTACGGTAGCACCTAGGATTATCAAACTTGGTTTGTGGATGCATCATCTGAAGATGATGTGTTACGTACCAAATTTAGGTCACTGTGACCTTGACTTTGACCTTTGACCTTTATGATAGTGAAACCATGTGCATTTCGTGTCCGGAGCAGAACTTTTGTACCGTAGCACCTAGGATTATCAAACTTGGTGTGAGGATGCATCATGGGAAGGCGATGTGTCACGTACCAAATTAAGGTCACTGTGACCTTGACTTTGACCTTTATGATAGTAAAACCATGTGCATTTTGTGTCCGGAGCTATACTTTTGTACCGTAGCAAACTTGGTGTGTGGATGCATCATGGGAAGACAATGTGTTGCGTACCAATTTAGGTCACTGTGACCTTGACTTTGACCTTTGACCTTTATGATAGTAAAACCATATGCATTTCATGTCCTGAGCATACCAAATTTAGGTCACTGTGACCTTGACTTTGACCATTGACCTTAATGATAGTAAATCCTTGTTCATTTTGTGTCGAGAGCTTGGTTAAATCATCATTGTATCCACCAAATTATATATTATATAATGTATTACACTTTATGTGAAGTAGCAGATATGAACTGTTTGGAATAAAACCTGCAACTTCAGTCCTGACGGGCTTGATTTCTGTTACATTTACTTTCCAGTTACCATGTGGCTGAAGGTCAAATTTCAAAATGACATGTCTTGGTACTCAAATGCAGTTGCGGGGGGTATTAGTCTGGATTTGCCGACAGCTCTAGTTACTTCATCTTTCCAGGGAAGACTTTCTGTCATACCACATTAAAACTATATACAGTGTACAATGATTCATGAAAATGAGTGTGCAAATGTCAGCAAAACAAATCTCAGAGTTAAACATTTGTATTTAAATTAATTATTTTTATTACAGTCCTGATCATCAAACTACTGGTAATAGTGATTCAGATTTAACAGATCATTCTGACCTACATGTATTAGATTTTGGTAAGTATGACTGGACATGTATGGCACCATACATATGTAGCATATTTTCCTTTAATTTGGTTCTAACAATTTTCTTGTCAGTTTTATTTGATGTTTTCATCAAGCTTTAAAGAATACTCATTGCTCTGCTTTAAAGAATACTCATTGCTCTGCTTTAAAGAATACTCATTGGTCTGCTTTAAAGAATACTCATTGGTCTGCTTTAAAGAATACTCATTGCTCTGCTTTAAAGAATACTCATTGCTCTGCTTTAAAGAACACTCATTGGTCTGCTTTAAAGAACACTCATTGGTCTGCTTTAAAGAACACTCATTGGTCTGCTTTAAAGAATACTCATTGGTCTGCTTTAAAGAATACTCATTGGTCTGCTTTAAAGAATACTCATTGGTCTGCTTTAAAGAATACTCATTGCTCTTTTTGGTCATTTAGACAATTTTCATCTTTACTATAATGTTCTGTTCTTGATGCATCAAAAGCTGTGAAAAAAATCAAGACCTTCTTTGACTTCACTGTGAAAAGTTCATAGATGTACATATATATAATACTTTTTTTATTCCAATATTATTGATAGTTACATTATATTTCATTCTATGTATTTTTTATATGACCGCAAAAAATTTATGGTCGTATAATGGTATGGTGCTGTCGTCATCGTCGGGGTGTCGTTGTCGTCTGTAGACACTTTTGTTTTTGGTCAATAACTCAAGTTCCAGTTGGTCAATCCTTCTGAAATTTTAACATAATGTTCCTTGGCACAAAAAAGGATCGCTAGGATTGGTTTTGAGTTTTGTGACCAAACCCCCCCCCAAACCCCCTATTTCTAAAAAAGGGGCCAAAAAGGGCCAAATTTGGTGTTTTCACTTATATCACATATCCAGTCTGGAGTATGCCAACGGATTTCATGTGGCATGTATGGCTTACGAGATAAAGGCAAATTTCAAAAATTTTAATTTTTTTATTTAAGTCCGATTTTGATGCAGTTTTTTGCAATGGATTCCTTATGAAAAATAAACTAGTGCTGCACCATCAGATTTTTGATAACTTGTTTCCTTTCCAAGCTATGAGGGCCCAACAGGGCCAAAATCGCAAACATGCAGATAACCTAGATTTTTTTATTTTTCATCAGATTTTAATGGGATTTTTTTCTTTGGATTCCTCTCATTGTAAGCTTTCTGTATTATGGAACAGATTTGTCGTAGCTCTTACCATTTTTGAGCTATAAGGGGTCAAAGAGGCCAAAATTGCAATTATCAGAAATATGTGAAATCTTATTTTTCATCAGATTTTGATGGGATTTTTTTCTTTGGATTCCTCTCATTGTAAGCTTTCAGCAGTATTTCAACGGATTTAGCATAGCTCTTACTCTTTCTGAGGTATAAGGGGTCAAAGAGGCTAAAATTGCAATTATTAGAAATATGTGAAATCTTCATTTTTCATCAGATTTTGATGGGATTTTTTTCTTTGGATGCTTTCAGTACCATTGCAATAGATTTGCGTAGCTCTTACGATTTCCAAGCTATAAAGGGTCAAAGGGCCAAATTGCAATATTTCAAAAAGATGTAAAATCAGATTTTTCTTCTAAAGCTCTTATGATATCCTATTAATAAGGGATTAAAAGGGCTAATTTTGATTTTCACTAGTTTGTGTCCAGTAAATTTATGTGTCAAGGTCCTTATTGTGTCCAGCAAATTACTGTGTCCATATTCGTTTAAGTTAACACTTGTTCAAATTTCAGTGGTCGACATGCTGCGGACGTATCATGCTTTGCTCGGCGTAGCCCTTTATTGACTGTTAGGAATTGCTGCCATACTCTATTTTTAGAATGTACTTTTGTTATTTTTGCAAATAATTTTAATCATTGGTAAGGGAGATAAACATACAAAAACAACAAAACCGAAAATGACAATGAAGTACAATATGGTCATGATAAATTTAATTTTAATTGAAAATTTACCAGTTATAAAATCAAAGAGGACTGCTTTTTTTGAACTTTCACTTTCTAACTTATGCTTTGCTTAGGAGCAGGACATAACGGTTTTAATCATGAAATCTGCAATGCAACTTATTAAAGGGTGGAAAAAATCTTAACAATTAATAATTTAAAATTTATAAGTGATAAATAGCCGGTAGTTGATAGTTAGATTGAAAACAACCATAAAATCTGATTTAATTAAATATATTTGGACTATGCGCCAGCTAAGGTAAAGGTAAAGGTAAGTTTTATTTAACATCCGAAATTATGGGCATTCACCCGTAACAAGTCAACATTGAACTTAAGCTCTACAACAAGCTTTTAAACTGACGGTGAGATTAACGACTGCTTAGCAAATGTGACTTTCTCTGAACTTAATTGTAGTGTTAGGATGAATTTATGAATATGTTGAATTAAGGTTTCCATAATACAGTGGAGATTTATGTTATTCATTCAGAAGTGAGAAAAAAGGCATATGTTACAAGACAATATCAAATTTTTATATTGTTTACATTCTCAAATTTGTTTTGCTATTCTGAATAAACATTTGAAATTTGACATATCTTCTTACTGGTAGATGAATATTATGGTATTGAACAATGGTCCAAACATAAGGTAACAATGTTCACACTAGGATATATTAGTACTAATTAGGCTCAGAATCTATTGATTGATTGATTGATTAGTTAGATTTTAACGTCCACTGAGCAATATTTCAGCTATATGATGATGAGAACAATGTAATCAATTAAAAAAAATATAAGTAAAAGAAGAAAGAAATAATGGTGGAAGGGACAATACCGGGCAATGAGTTTTGATTGCCTCTGGAAAAGGGGAGATATGGGAAGGGGCAGGAAATTTAGCCTTCTATACGAGACCCAGCGACTCTGCTCTCCTTAGAGAAATATAGAAGGGGTCATTATACTGCATGGAGCATGGCGTTTCTCTACACAGTTTGGCTACAATGGTTTGCAGTCAGGCTTTCCGTATAATCACCTGACTACTCTGCATAGACAGGGCATTCCCCTATCCCCCACTTGGGGAAGTCCCGGGCAGCTCTGTAGCCTGGGCCCCTGAAAATTGAGTCAGGTGCCAGGCTTAGAATGTTTAATGTACAAATAAATTGTACTCAATCATTAAATAATATATTGAATAAACTTTTATTATACATATAAATATCATATTGAATTGCCTTTCAGCTCCCTCATTGAAGACCTTGTGTCAGATAGCTGTTATTGAATATAAAATGGATACCAGTTGTTTGCCACGTGTTCTACAGTAAGTGATGGATTAGTGACTTCTGTAATATATATTTTTTGTGACATCAAATTTTAAAGTATTCCAGGTTTCATTAGATATCCTACGATAAGAATATACATGATATAATGAATTTTTGCCATATCATGGTAAATCCTTTAAAATTAGCAACCCTTTTGAAGTTTGATCACAGATATTTTTCTCAGCCCTTAATGTTTTAGAGCTGTAAAACAACATGGGGTGGAAGGGAGGCGGAGGGGAGACACATCTTTACTATCCAAAATTTTACAGTCACCATGCCCACAGTCATTTCTGTTATCAATTGTACAAATGTACTGATGTTCAATGTGCAGCTGTCTTATAATGCTTCACTTAGGATTTGAGGGGGGAGGGAGGTGGAGGGGAGACACATCTTTACTATCCAAAGCCTTAGTCACCATGCCCACAATCATTTCTGTCATCACTTGTACAAATGTACTGATGTTCAATGTGCAGCTGTCTTATAATGCTTCACTTAGTATTGGGGGGGAGGCAGAGGGGAGACACATCTTTACTATCCAAAGCCTTACAGTCACCATGCCCACAGTCATTTCTGTCATCACTTGTACAAATGTACTGATGTTCAATGTGCAGCTGTCTTATAATGCTTCACTTAGTATGGGGGGAGGCAGAGGGGAGACACATCTGTACAATCCAAAGCCTTACAGTCACCATGCCCACAGTCATTTCTGTCATCACTTGTACAAATGTACTGATGTTCAATGTGCAGCTGTCTTATAATGCTTCGCTTAGTATTGGGGAGGGGGAAGGGAGGCGGAGGGGAGATGCATTTTAACTATCCTAAGCCTTACAGTCAGCATGCCCACAGTCATTTCTTTCATCACTTGTACAAATGTACTGATGTTCAATGTGCAGCTGTCTTATAATGCTTCACTTAGTATAGCCCATTGTTGCATCTTGTACATTTTCAATAATATCTTAGATCATATGACTATATAATATCCATAGCAAGTTAAATATCTAAGATCATATAATGTTCATAGCAAGATGAGACTTGATGTACCAAATTTTGGTATGTATTACCCGCACTTGTATATAAAACACACACCCTTTCTCAGAAGAAAAGACCCAGAAAAAAATCTAGTGCGTGTGCAAAAAAAAGCAGGTAAAATTTCAATAATATGCTCTATCTATTGGGTAGTCCATTGCCCAGGAAAGGTTTTTTGCTTAAGTCTGTTGCTCAATAACTACAGGTGATAAGTCATTGATATTGGGTATATACCTTGGTCTTGATAAGTACATGTCAGTCTGCCATATGGCTTTTGACCTCGACCTCAATTTCAAGGTCCAGTGCCCAGGTTAAGTTTTTTTGCTTAAGTCTGTAGCTAAATAACTACAAATGATATATCATTAATATTCAGTATATAGCTTGGTCTTAGTTAGTATGTCAGTTTGGAATATGGCTTATGACCTTGACCTCAATTTCATGGTCTACCCAACATGGTTAAGTATTTCTGAATAGAACATTTTTTTTGATAACTGCAAGTGGTAGGGCAATGATATTTAGCTTGTAGGTTGCTCTTGAGTAGTACATGACTGTCTGCCATATGGTTTTTGACCTTGACCTCAATTTTATGGTCTAGTAAACATATTAGATCTGATTCTGAATAACTATATATGGCAAGGCAATAATATGTGTTGCGTAGGTTGCTCTTAACCCTTTCTTTCATGATTACGGCTCCAGTCGTAGTTTGAATAAAACCTGCATTTATGTCCAGTAGGGCGCACCATAGATCTGAATTCAAATTCTTTTGTTTTATTTCTTCAGCTGACAAGCCACTTTCAAAAGTTTTCATAGAAATAAGTTATAATCACACGTTTCCTAGAAATTACGGTCACTAAACTGACGTTTGGCTTTGATAAACTTGAAATTCTCCGAAATTTAAGGGGGAAAACGAGATTTCAGACATGAAAGGAACCTGAATCTCAAAACATTTTAGCATTATATTACACATAGGTAAATAAAGGATGCAGAAATAATACACAAGAATGAAAAAAATGCAATCTGGGGGTAACTTGGGCCCTACCAAGCTGAAAAATCACAAAATTAGCATTTTTGACCCTACCGTCTTTCCATAAACATCTCTAGCCAGTGTTATGCTCGACCAATGGGTGTCACTAATCTAAAAGAGGTCAAGTGATAATAATACTAGCTACTGATATGAAAGTTAGCATACCTGACCTTACTTCATGACTTCCAGGTTGACTTTAAGAGGTAAAAATCGTCAAAAAATACCTTTTTCTGCAGGGGGTGGGTGATTTCCCTCCACCCACCCCCTCCACATTTTTCCTGCCATGCCGTCCTCCCCAGATCGGCATACTTAACTTTATCTTATGGCAGCAGCAGCTTCATCTTACATCAACTCATTTGCATAAATTTGCAAAGAACTGAAAATGCCTGATTGTTGAAATTAGCCTGCAGTGGAAATGGGTTAAGTAGTACTACATATGCCATATTTTTTTTTCTTCTGTAACATAAATTTCACGGCTTGTTAGTTGTAGGTCAATGATATTTGGTATGTGCATTGGTCTTTGGTAGTACATGACAGATGGTCATGTGACTTATGTCTGTGACTTCAGTTTCATGGTCTACAGTGAGCATGTTTGGTTTTTCTGATTAAGCCATTGTGATTTTTCTCATCAGTTTTAGCGACCAAGTGGGGATGGCCGAGACATCTATTAGGGTCCACTTTTGTTTAATGCAACATATGATTCTGGTCTCGTATTCTGTTGTCTTAGGTTGTGTTAGCACTGCATTAGGTTAATAATTCATGTTTATTATATATTATTATTATATATTATTATTGATATTCCTTTTGATGACGAAACGAAAGTAAACCAGAAATGTCACATGTGTTGTAATTTTGAGCAAAATCGGAAATGGTTGTGAAATGCAATCGCATTAGAATTGGAAAGCCAATTTGGGGCACTAACAGAATTAAGTTTTATTTAAAGCAATGTTAGGGTTTTATTGATCTTCTTATGAGTTTTATGAACATGCATGCACGATTGGATAGTAAGTAGAAACAAAAGTAATGCCTGATATTAAGTTGAAATTAAAAAGAAAATATCATGTACATGTATGTAGTAAAATCCTCTATCTCAAATGCTTCCTTTGCCAATATTTACCACCCTAATTATCATAATCATTTTTAGAGAAATCCACTTTTGAGAGGGACAGACTTTATAAAAGTTTAAAAAGAAAGATTAAATTATCTTCAATATGCTGGTAAACATGGTATGGTATCAACAAGGTTTGTTTATGTGACAGTACTTGTCCATTAGAACAAACTTTTTTTAAAATGTAAAAAAAAAAACAAATTTTTATTACAGGTGGGAATTAGCGGCAATGACGACTAACAATAGTATATCCAGTGTCAGGCCAAGTAATACCAATGGATAATAAAGTCTTTTGCATTTATTGACTAAATACCTCATATATTGTTGGACATTGTGATATGCTGAAAATAATGGATGTGATGTGATATACAGCGAACAATGGATGTCATGTGATAGGCTGAGAACAATGGATGTCATGTGATAGGCTGAAAACAATGGATGTGAATTTCAGTTGATGTGTTTTGTTGATGAGTTTGCACACAAAAGTGATATTTATATCAGATGACCCAAATGATTTTTTTTTTTCTTTTGCTGTGAAATGTCTCATTTATACAATATTTATTTTACATATTGATCTGTTTAGAGTTTATATAATGAGTGTATGAACATTTGGTCCAGATTTGATGAACAATTTGAGAGGGTTCTAAACTCATTCTGACAAAGTGTTGTATTTAAAAGAATTGTTCTGTTATATATGAAAGTGCTGATTATTTCCAAAGGAAAAATAAACAGAATGCCAATACACAGACATCTGTTGTGTGTTTTACTTTTTCATGGAACTGAGAACTTGTTGAAAATGTTGTATCATACATTGTAATTGGAGGGTTTTTTATACAGTTTACACAAAATTTCAGAAATGAAACTTCCTGAAAAATTACTGTACTGCTACACAAAATTAATGTTTTCTAGCTTAACACAATTTTTTTAACAAGGTTTTGACAGGACAAATCTGAATAAGGCATAACACAAGATATAGAGAAAAAAAAATGCAGATATTTTCTTTCCATTTCTATAAGTGAATGCATATTTGAGCCTGAATATCTATGCAAGAAGAGGATTTATGTCGAGCTTATTAAAATTTATACTGACATTTTCAATATTTTTTCCAAAGCACTTTGATACATACTTTTTGAAGTACATATATTGTATTTGCTATTGTTTATTGTTCTTGGGCAGTTGGTATAAAATGAAGTTCTTCCAAAAATAGATAATTCTTTAATATTTGAGTAGTCCTCTGTAAGAAATTATTTTTGAATCCTGTATTCTATGTGAATACAACTATAGTATATCTATATTTGTATTGTTGATACTTTAGTTTATAATTATAGATTTGTCATATACAGAAAATTTACAAAGTTCCAGTATTTTTCTTTTGTGTAATTGATGTTGTGTTTTTTTATTTAATTTTTTTGTATAATAGAAGTTGTTCACACAAGTTTTCTAATTCAGTGTGACATTAAAGTGAATTAAATTATAAATCAAGAAAAAAAACATATTTAGTTCCAAAAAAGAATGTAGTAAAGCTTCTTAGGCATTTTTGTCTTCAAAATTCAGCAAGATGGAGAGATGTTCTTTATTGCTCCAAACTTACCATTACAATTGTACTACATTTAGCATCAGCATTTTTTTTAGCTCACCTGGCTAAAGCCAGGGTGAGCTTTTGCCATCACTTGGCGTCCGTCGTCCGTCGTCCGTCCGTCCGTCCCTCGTAAACTTTTCTTCAAAAATCTTCTCCTCTGAAACTACTGGGCCAAATGAAACCAAACTTGGCCTGGATCATCACCAGGGTATGTAGTTTAAAAAATGTGTTCGGTTAGTCCGAGGACCAAACAACATGGCCGCTGTTACTAAAAATAGAACGTAGGGGTAGATTGCTGTTTTTGGCAAATAACTCAAAAACCGTAGCNGTAAAGCTTCTTAGGCATTTTTGTCTTCAAAGTTCAGCAAGATGGAGAGATGTTCTTTATTGCTCCAAACTTACCATTACAATTGTACTACATTTAGCATCAGCATTTTTTTTTATTTTGCATGAAAAATTTGTGGAAAATGTTTTTATGTTGAATGTTATTCCACACTTAAATGGCATTCTTCAGTAAGTTTTGAAATTAACCTTTAGGCTGACAAGGTCTGTGCCTAAAAATAATTATACAGACCTGAACTAATAAACTTTACTTTTTACTAAAATAATGGAAGGATATTTTCTGTTTGGTTATTGGTTATTTTATTCTTACCCTTTTTGTTGTTTTTTTTTTGCTCGTTTTACTTTTTGTTGTTATATGTGAATTAGAGTGACATATGGAGCATAGTCACTGATTTGTAATTATCTGTCATGTCATATGATAAACAGTACTTGATTCAAGTTACAGTGAAAAATCATATCTTATACAGAATCTTAGAGTCCAGTTAGTTCTTCATGATGCCAGGAAGTGCTGTTAACACTTTAAAGGTCATTGGTTCTTAAACAAAACAAACTGGTAGTTGGCATGAAGATATTTTGGAGAAAATTATACATGGCAAGTCGGCAAAACTATTCTATTCAAATAAAATAAGCAACATAAATCATCTCCCCTATTTTAATAAGAAGGAATAATATAGGAAAAATCACATTTCTTATTTTTTTATCAAAACTATGATCAGTGCCCTCTGCTATTTTTTATATCATATTTCCAAAGTGATTTCTTTAACAATTTTTTCCCTACATTTTTATCCAGATTTTAAATCGTATCATTTTATTTTCTGCCTATATAGATTATATAGAAAAATCAAAATCTAGCTTTTTACTGGAAAAATGAGGTGGTGACCTATTAATATTTAACTAAAATTTTAGAGTGTGTTCAATAAATTTTCAATCAATAATTTGAAAAATCTATTGTTTTACTATTAGTCAACTGAATTACCTTAAATTTTTCATGCTGTATTACCTTGTACTTTGTATTACTCAAATTAATTTAATAGATTGGGCATGGCCTAATTTTCTCTGTCTTTTTGGCAAGTTTTAAACGAAAACTCCCGATGTAATTAAACCATGACCCATCAGATCATACATGAGGGATTTTTTTTTACACTTTTCAATGCTATTTTCTTTTTTGCAGATTTCTTGAGTCAAAAAAATATATATATTAATGCTTTACTTTTAGAATATTTTGGAAAGTCATTAAAAATAATATATAAATGTGCAGTGGATACATAACATTTCAATCACAAAAAAGACTCCTATTTGTTTATTGCTGGAATCTAAGGTATCCAATGTTGTAATGATGCAACTGTACATACTGATAATAAGATATAGATAAAGAAAGTGATGTTCAAATGAATGCCATTTTGTTAGAGTATTGAATTTTGATGCATTTATTTTACACATACACATGCATATTTTGGAAAATAGGATTATTAAAATAAATTTACATTTCAGAAGATTTCAGAGATTTATGCATAACCATACCATAGCTTATTGGTCTTGGTTAGATTAATTTTAGAATACTGTGAAAGTACTTTTATTTGTGGACATCAGTTTTCGTGGTTTTGATAAATATCACTTTTTCGAGGGCACTCAAATTCGTGGTTTTGAATTTTATGCATTACACTCCAGGCAAAAAAGACATTTCGTTGGGAACTTAATTTCATGGTTTTAGCGAACCACGAAATCCACGAAAATTGGAACCCCACGAACAATGGTACTTTCACAGTAGCAGAAATCTAAAGTTGCCTTTGTATTTCTGTCCTTGTCTCCAACATATGTAAAATTAATTTTGTAGAAACCTATTTTGGCTTTTATAGTTTCATGTTAAAAACAAGATACTGGACTTCATGATATTTTAGTGACAAACAGTCCATATAGTGCTACAAGCACATTTTTTAGTACTCTGAAAACTTGAGGCTTTTGTGTATAAGGGAGTATGAGTGTCAGATTTCAGAAGCATTCGATATCCTTAGGTTTTGTCCATTTAAATAGGGTTAAATTTTTTTGCACATGTATCATTTTTTCTCGGCCATAGGTCAATTCAAAATGCATAAAATAGACAATGTTTAAAATTTGATCAGCTTCCAATTATATTTTCATATATTTTAAGGCATATAAAAAGCTAATGGAAATTGAAGGAAAACTCCCCCGAGAGAGAACCGTTTCCCGCCAAAATTTTGACATCTTATATCTCAAAAATTCTTTCATGGATTTTCAAAATTTTTTGCCAATATTGTTCTATAAGCAAAGCTCTTCAAAACAAAAGGTCACCATTTTAATTTTAATAACAAAATTTCTGACACTCGTACTCCCTTAATGTTTTATAGTGTCTACACTTTTGATAAAATAATGTATAATACCTGTAGTTGAACAAAATGATTACCGGAGATTATTTTGATATCATAATTTTGACAATTTTTTTATTTATTTATTTGAACTTGGTTCAAAAATCAGACTGAATTGCATAATTACTAATATTTTGTCTTGTTTTATGTTCTAAGATTGCAATTAAACAATTTATTCAAATGACAATTATGTTTGGAGCCAACAAGTTCCCTTTTGAGATTTTTACATCAAAGAATCTCAAAACATTGTACAGTTGGTACTTTTTTGCTATGGGCAGTGTGGTAATTTTCTTTATATGGTTTGAACAAGCAGAGCCATTTTAACATCACACCCAAAGGAGACCAAGAACACATTTGAAATTGAGACACATTAATATAGAGGTTTAACTCTGCCAATGAAAAGTCTGGTGTTAAGTCATTTTATACGTTCAGGAATAAACTCTGGCTCTACTCAAAAATGTTTGTTCTCATTTTCAAAATAAAACGTAACCATTTGTCAAATCATGGCCATAAAACATCCTTAGAAAATTGCAACAGTGGTAGAACATAGCCCTGGAGTATACAAAGTTTTTGAGACAGGCTGACAAAATATTTGTACAAGCCACAGGTATGAAAATAGATATTGAGCTGTGAAATGTAAATGCTATATGCTGGAGATGTGGGACTATATCTGCTCAAAAATGGGAAGTCACACTTTTAGTAATATATAAAATATGTAAAATTTAATCTGTTTAAAGCTGATATGATTCACAGAGAGTAGTTTATGGTTATTAGGCCAATGAAAATTAATCGGTAGATTTTCATCCCCGCCTGCCCCTAGAAAATGGACCTGCCCAAGATTAATTTATTTTTTAAAAATCTGCTCCATCTAAATCTGGTATTTAAATTTGTGTCCGTATGCGATGTACATTTCCATTTACATACACATAGCCATTTCCGATAGTTGACAAAGGGTTTTTGCACTTGGAAGAGTTATTGCAGGTCTAAAAGAAAAGAAAGGCTAGTTTGCTTTGAATTTCAATAGAGACAATATTTGACACCTATAACAACCTTGTTTTGGATGTTATAGATGAGAATACACCAGGCAATGAGCTACATTATCGTTTACCGTACAGGTTGGGAACACATTACCAAATGGACAGACGGAACACAACAAAAATAAATTATGAAAAATACATTCACCCACCTATTGGACCATTGGAAAATCACATTTTCATCTTCTCCTCTGAAACCAGGGAAGCAAATTCAACCAAACTTTTCTGGAATGATGTATGGAAGGTCCTTAACAAAGATTGCTCATTTCTTTCTTATCCGATAAAAAACATGGCCGCCAGCACGGAACATTGTTTATTGACACAAAATCACAAACAAGAGAAGGAAGCAGTCAGAAACCTCGCCATTTTGTTTTTTCTTCAAATAAGTGAAACAAACAGCAGCTGAAACTATCCCTGAAAATGTAAACGAAAGACAAACTTTAACCTGAATCACCCATGCATAAAATATAGGTCAAAGTGACCTTGTTAGGTCATCTGAACCAAAGGGTCAGTGTGAGCTATTGTCATCACTTGGTGTCCGTCGTCGGTCCGTTTGTTAAACTTTCACATTTTCATCTTCTCCCCTGAAACTATTGAAGCAAATTTAATCAAACAGTAATGATGTATGGAAGGTCCTTTACAAGGATTGCTCATTTCATTCCAATCCGACAAAAAACATTGCCGCCAATGCGGAACTTAGGTTTAACATTGGACCTTATGGGAAAAATAATTTTCTCCTCTGAAACCAATGAAGCAAATTCAACTAAACTTTACAGGAATGATGTATGGAAAGTCCTTTACAAAGATTGCTTATTTCATATCGATCTGACGAAAAACATGGCTGCCAGCGCGAAACTTAGGTTTAACATAGGACCCTATTGGAAAAATCACATTTTCATCTTGTTCTTTGAAACAACTGAAGCAAATTCAATCAAACTTTACAGGAATGATATATGGAAGGTCCTTTACAAAGATTGCTCATTTCGATTTGATCCGACAAAAAACATGGCCACCAACGCAGAACTAAGGTTAAACATTGGACCCTAAGGGAAAATCACATTTTTATCTTCTCCTCAGAAACCACTGAAGCAAATTCAACCAAACCTTACAGGAATGATGATTGGAAGGTCCTTTACCAAGAATGCTCATTTTGTTCAGATTAAAAAAAATGGCTGCCAGAGTGGAGCTTAGGTTTAACATTGGACCCTATGGGAAAAGTCGCATTTTCATTTTATCTTCAGAAACCACTTAAGCAAATTCAATCAAACTTTACAGGAATGATGTATAGAAGGTCCTTTATAAAGATTGCTAATTTCGATTTGATCTGACAAAAAACATGGCCGTCAGCACGGAACTAAGGTTTAACATTGGATGCTATGGGAAAAATCACATTTTCATCTTTTTCTCTGAAGCAAATTCAATCAAACTTTACAGGAATGATGTATGGAAGGTCTTTTTACAAGATTGCCCATTTTATTCCAAATCAACAAAAAACTTGGCTGCCAACAGGGAACTTAGGTTCAACATTTGACCCTATGGGAAAAATCACATTTTCATCTTCTCCTCTGAAACCACTGACACAAATTTAATCAAACTTTACAGGAATGATGTATGGAAAGTCCTTAACAAAGATTGCTCATTTTGTTCTGATTCAACACAAAACATGGCCATCAGCACGGAATTTTGGTTAAACATTGCACCCTATGGGAAAAATCACATTTTTATACCCCGCCACACGAAGTGGCGAGGTATTATGTGATACCCTCAGTCGTGTGTCCGTCTGTCCGCCGTCCGTCCGTCCGTCTGTCAGTCTGTCTGTCTGTCCGTCCGTCCATCCATCCATCTGTCCGTCCGTCCGTTCGTCCATCCCCCGAAGGTTTCCGACTGATAACTTGTGAACGAAATAACACAAGGTCTTCTAACTTGGTATGTAAGTTGTTTACCACAAAACTCAGGTCAAGTTTGATTTTGGGTTCAAAGGTTCAAGGGGTTCTGGAGTTATGGCCCTTGAAACTTTGAAATTTTGCGAATTTTAGGGTTTCCCACTGATAACTTGTGAACGAAATAACTCAAGGTCTTCAAAATTGGTATGTGAGTTGTTAACCACAAAACTCAGGTCAAGTGTGATTTTGGGTTCCGAGGGAATAGGGGTTCTGGAGTTATGTCCCTTTAAACTTTGAAATTTTGCTAATTTTAGGGTTTCCGACTGATAACTTGTGAACAAAATAACACAAGGTCTTCAAAATTGGTATGTAAATTGTTTACCACATAACTCAGGTCAAGTTCGATTTTGGGTTCCGAGGTCCAAGGGGTTCTGGAGTTATGCCCCTTGAAACTTTGAAATTTTGCAAATTATAGGGTTTTGTACTCATAACTTGTGAATGGAATAACATACTGTCTTCAAACATGGTATGTAAATTGTTTACCACAAAACACAGGCCAAGTATAATTTTGGGTTCAGCGGTACACATTGTTGTGGAGTTACGCCCCTTTTAACTTAGAAATTTTGTGAAACGTGGCGGGGTATCATGTAATCCACCATTACTATTTTCATCTTCTCTGAAACTACTGACCTCTGAAGCAAATTCAACCAAACTTTGCAGGAAAAAAGATGTACAGAAGGTTCTATGCAAAGATTGCTCATTACGTTCCGTTCTAACGAATAACACCATGCTGCCAGGGTGGAATATAGATTAACATTTGACCCTATGGGGAATTAATCATTTTAGTAATCCTCTATTAAATTTAACCAAACTGAATTGGAATATGTATGGAATCGTAGCTTAACATTAGATCCCAAGGGAAAAAATAGTTCATCAGCACATAGATGGCTTATTAGCATAGACATGGATATATTAGAAGCATTTTGTCAGGTGAGCCATTCAGGCTCAGTCCCTTGGCCTCTAGTTTTTAGCTCACCGGACCTGAAGGGTTAGTGTGAGCTATTGCCATTAATTGGCATCCGTCGTCCTTCATCTGTTCTTCGTTGTCCTTTAAACTTTTCACCTTTTCATCTTCTCCTCTGAAACCACTGAAGCAAATTCAACCAAACTTTACAGGAATGATGTATAAAAGGTCCTTTACAAAGATTGCTCATTTCGTTCTGATCCGACAAAAAACATAGCTGCCAGCACGGAACTTAAGTTTAACATTGGACCCTATGGGAAAATCACATTTGTATCTTCTACTCTGAAACAGCTGAAGCAAATTCAACCAAGCTTTACAGGAATGATGTACTAAACGTCCTTAACAAGGATTTTTCATTTTGTTCTGATCCGATAAAAAACATGGCCGCCAGTGCAGAACATAGTTTAACATTGGACCCTATGGGAAAATCACATTTTCATATTGTACTCTGAAACCACCTAAGCAAATTCACCCAAACTTTATAGGAATGATGTACTAAAGGTCCTTAATAAAGATTGCTCATTTTGTTCCGATCAGATAAAAAACATTGCCACCAGCACGGAAGATAGTTTTACATTGGACCCTATGGGAAAGTCACATTTTCATCTTCTCCTCTGAAACCACTGAAGCAAATTCAACCAAACTTTACAGGAATGAAGTACTAAAGGTCCTAACAAAGATTGCTTATTTCATATTGATCAGATAAAAAACATGGCTACAAGCACGGAACATAGTTTAAAATTGGACCCTATGGGAAAATTAGATTTTTATCTTCTCCTCTGAAACCAATGAAGCAAATTCAACTAAACTTTACAGGAATGATGTATGAAATGTCCTTTGCAAAGATTGCTCATTTCGTTTTGATCTGACAAAAACATGGCCGCCAGAGTGGAACTTAGGTTTAACATTGGACCCTATGGGAAAAATCACATTTCCTTCTTCTACTGTGAAACAGCTGAAGCAAATTCAACCAAACTTTACAGGAACGATTTACTGAAGGTCCTTAACAAAGATTGCTCATTTTTGTTCCGATCCAATTAAAAACATGGCTGCCAGCACGGAACATAGTTTAACATTTCACCCAATGGGAAAATCACATTTTCATCTTCTCCTGTGAAACTGGGGAAGCAAATTCAACCAAACTTTACAGGAATGATGTATGGAAGGTCCTTTACAAAGATTGCTCGTTTTGTTCCAATCTGACAAAAAACATGGCCGCCAGCGCTGAACTTTGGTTTAACATTTGACCCTATGGGAAAAATCACATTTTTAGCTCACCTGGCCAAAAGCCATGTGAGCTTTTGCCATCACTTGGCGTCCGTCGTCCGTCTTCGTCCATAAACTTTTCATATTTTTGCTATCTCCTCTGAAACGACTGGACCAATTTCAACCAAACTTTACAGGAATGATGTATGGAAGGTCCTTTACTTAGTTTGCCGAAATTTTTCCGATCCGCCAAAAAACATG
>MJUU01035117.1:134370-147373 GCA_002080025.1 Modiolus philippinarum
GGACCCTATGGGAAAAGCAAATATTTGCTATCTCCTCTGAAGCTCCTGAAGCAAATTGAACCAAACTCTACAGGGATGATGTATAGAAGGTCTTTTATGGAGATCGCCGAATTTTCCGATTCCTTTAAGAACATGGCTGCCAGCGCAGAACATAGTCTAACATGGGACCCTATGGGAAAAGCATCTATTTGCTATCTCCTCTGATGCTACTGAAGTAAATTCAACTAATCTTTACAGTAAGGATGTATGGAAGGTACTTGGATCTGACAAAAACATGGCCTCCGGTGCAGAACATAGTTTAACATTTGAGCCAGGATTGAGATAACCATCCTTATAATCATCATCTCTGAAATGTATAGAAGGTCCTTTGCAAAAATTATTCATTTCAATAGGATCAGACAAAAAAACATGGGTGCTAATGAAGAACATATCTAAACATTTGACCCAATTGGTAAGGAAACATCTTTTTTAGTCATGTATGGCGTAGAAGCATTTTGCCAGGTGAGCGATACAGGCTCTTTCTCTGAGCCTCTAGTCATCTTTTACTCTGAAACAGCTGAAGCAAATTCAACAAAACTTCACAGGAATGATGTTCTAAAGGTCCTTAACAAAGATCGTTCATTTCATTCTGATCCGATAAAAAACATGGCCACCAGCACGGAACATAGTTTAACATTGGACCATTGGAAAATCACATTTTCATCTTCTCCTCTGAAACCAGGGAAGCAAATTCAACCAAACTTTTCTGGAATGATGTATGGAAGGTCCTTAACAAAGATTGCTCATTTCGTTCTGATCCAATAAAAAACATGGCCGCCAGCACGGAACATAGTTTAACATTGGACCATTGGAAAATCACATTTTCATCTTCTCCTCTGAAACCAGGGAAGCAAATTCAACCAAACCTTTCAGGAATGATGTATGGAAGGTCCTTAACAAAGATTACTTATTTTGTTACAATCGCAACAGTTTCATGTTGGACCCTATCAGGGAAAATCGCATTTTCATCTTGTCCTCTGAAACCACTGAAGTAAATTCAACCAAACTTTACAGGAATGATGTACTTAAGGTCCTGAACAAAAATTGCTCATTTCAAATCGATCTGACAAATAACATGGCCTCCAGTGCAGAACATAGTTTAACATTGGAGCCCGGTATTAGAAAACCATCCTTTTCATTATCTCTGAAACTATTCAAGCAAATTTAACCAAATGTATAGAAGTTTCTTTGCAAAAATTACTCATTTCAATAGGATCAGACAAAAAAAAACATGGGTGCTAATGGAGAGCATAGCTAAACATTAGACCCCATTGGTAAAAACATCATTTTTGGTCATGCATGGCACAGAAGCATTTTGTCAGGTGAGCGATACAGGCTCAGTCTCTGAGCCTCTAGTTATCAGGAACCTCCTGATGAGACAAGACGCATCCAATGACCAAATATTATTCCTTTACCTTCTCTGGTATCTCAGATCTGGACTTAAACATTTAACCCGAGTTGCTCATGAATGAATTTTGATCAAAGTGACCTAATTTTTATTATGCCCTTAATCTTAAGATCGGGGGCATATTGTTTTTGCCCTGTCTGTCTGCAACTTCTGCCTCATAACTTTTAAAACAGATATGATAGGACCTTCATATTTGGTATGTGTATTGATCAGGTGAAGCTGAACATCACTATGCAAATATCCCTAAGGTCAGGTCAAATGTCAATGTCACAAGTCAAAAGGTCAAAATATTGATTTTGCTATAGCTCGTTAATTACAATTGCTAGAGGCTTGATATTCTATATGTGAATAGATCTAATAAAGCTTAATACAAATCTACCAAAAAATTGGGTCAGGTCAAAGGTCAAGGTCGCTAAATGCAAATTTGAAAACTTCAACAAAAACTTTAACATTGCCTATATCTTTTCAACCAGATGTGATAGGACCTTCATATTTGGCCTGTATATAGGTCATGTAAAGCTGAATAGCATTTTGCAAATTTCACTAAGGTCAGGTCAAAGGTCAAGGTCACAGAGTTCAAAAGGTCAAAATATAGATTTTGCTATAGCTCATTAATCACAATTACTAGAGGCTAGATATTCCATATGAGAATAGATCTAATGAAGCTTAGTACAATTCCACCAAGATAAAAAATCCAGTTAGGTCAAAAGTCAAGGTGACCAAGTGCAAATTTGAAAACTTTAACATTGCCTATATTTTTCCAACAAGATGAGCTATTTATTACTATTGCCAGAGGCTTCATATTCTATATGTGAATAAATCTAATGGAGTTTAGTACAAATCCGCCAAAAAAATTTTGGTCAGGTCGAAGGTCAAGCTCACCGAGTGAAAATTTGAAAACTTTGACAAATCCACCAAAAGAATTTTGGTCAGGTCGAAGGTCAAGGTCACCGAGTGAAAATTTGAAAACTTTAACATAGCCTATATCTTTTCAGCCAGATGTGATAAGACCTTCATATTTTGCCTGTATATTGATCATATACAGCTGAACGCCATTATGCAAATTTCATTAAGGTCAGGTCAAAGGTCAAGGTCACAGAGGACAAAAGGTCAAAATCTAGATTATGCTTTAAGCTCCTTAATTACGATTGCAAGAGGCTTGGTATTCTATTTGTGAATAGATCTAATGGAGCTTATTACAAATGTCTACTTAACCTTAATATCTAGTGATTGCAATTTAGCATTAATTTTGTATTATAGATATGGTTGCAACCGGGGCATTGTGTTTCACAAACGCATCTTGTCACTTGTCATCTGAACCTTGTGACTATCCAAAGTGCATCCAATGACAAAATATTATTCCCCTACTTGCTCTACCATCTCAGATCTGGACTTTAAACAAAGTCTTTAACCTGAATTACCTTTGCATGAAATATAGGTCAAAATGACCTAATTTTTCATCACGAACCTTGTGACTTTCCAAGACCCATCTACTGACAAAATCTTATTCCTCTACCTGTTCTTGCATCCCAGATCAGGACTTTTACCTGAATCACCCATATATGAAATGTAGATCAAAGTGACCTTATTATACCCCCGGCCAACGAAGTTTGGGGGGAGGAGGTAATAGGAATCAACTTAGTCTGTCCGTCCATCTGTCCCATTTCCTGTCTGGAGCAGAACTTTTGTAGCACCAGGATTATCAAACTTGGTATGTGTATGCATCGTGGGAAGGTGATGTGTCGCGTACAAAATTTAGGTCACTGTGACCTTGACTGACCTTTGACCTCTATGATAGTAAAACTATGTGCATTTCATGTCCAGAGCAGAATTTTTGTACCGTAGCACCTAGGATTATCATACTTGGTATGTGGATGCATCAAGGGAAGGCGATGTGTCGCGTACCAAATTTAGGTCACTGTGACCTTGACTGACCTTTGACCTTTTTGATAGTAAAACTATGTGCATTTCATGTCCAGATCAGAATTTTTGCACCGTAGCACCTAGGATTATCATACTTGGTATGTGGATGCATCAAGGGAAGGTGGTGTGTCACGTATCAAATTTAGGACACTGTGACCTTGACTTTGACCTATGTGATAGTAAAACCATGTGCATTTCGTGTCCAAAGCAAAGCGTTTGTACTGTAGCACCTAGGATTATCAAACTTGGTATGTGGATGCATCATGGGAAGGCAATGTGTTGTGTACCAAATTTAGGTCACTGTGACCCTGACTTTGACTTTTGCTTTATGATAGTAAAATTGTAAGGAGCAGAACTTTTGAACCATTGCTCCTCAGATTATCAAACTTGGTATGTGGATGCATCATGGATAGGTGATGTGTCGCATGCCAAATTAAGGTCACGGTGACCTTGAGTTTGACCTCTGACCTTTATAATAGTAAAACAATGTGCATTTCGTGTCCTGAGCAGAACTTTTGTACCATAGCACCTAGGATTATCAAACTTGGTATGTGTATGCATCATTTGAAGGCAATGTGTCACCTACCAATCTTAGGTCACTGTGAACTTGAATTTGACCTTTGACCTTTATGATAGTAAATCCATGTGCATTTTATGTCTGGAGCAGAACTTTTGTACTGTAGCACCTAAGATTTAGGTCACTGTGACCTTGACTTTGACCTTTGACCTTTATGATAGTAAAACCATGTGCATTTCGTGTCCGGAGAAGAACTTTTGTAGCACCAAGATTATTAATCTTGGTATGTGTATGCATCATGGGAAGGCGATGTGTCGCATACCAAATTTAGGTCACTGTGACCTTGACTGACCTATGACCTCTATGATAGTAAAACCATGTGCATTTCATGTCCAGAGCAGAACTTTTGTAACGTAACACCTGGGATTATCATACTTGGTATGTGGATGCATCAAGGGAAGGTGGTGTGTTGCGTATCAAATTTAGGACACTGTGACCTTGACTTTGACCTTTATGATAGTAAAACCATGTGCATTTCGTGTCCAGAGCAAAGCGTTTGTACTGTAGCACCTAGGATTGTCAAACTTGGTATGTGGATGCATCATGGGAAGGCGATGTGTTGTGTACCAAATTTAGGTCACTGACTTTGACCTTTGACCCTTATGATAGTAAAACCATAACATTTCCTGTCCGGAGCAGAACTTTTGTACCGTAGCACTTAGAGTATCAAACTTGGTATGTGGATGCATTATGGGAAGGCGATGCATCTTGTACCAAATTAAGGATGCTGTGACCTTGACTTTGACCATTGACCTTTATGATAGTAAAACCATGTGCATTTCGTGTCTGGGGCAGACTTTTGTACCCAAGCACCTAGAATTATCAAACTTGGTATGTGGATGCATCATGGGAAGGCGATGTGTCGCGTACCAAATTAAGGTCACTGTGACCTTGACTTTGACCTTTGACCTTAAGGAAAGTAAAACCATGTGCGTTTTATGTCTGGAGCAGAAATTTTGTACCGTAGCACCTAGGATTATCAAACTTGGTATGTGGATGCATCATAGGAAGGTGATGTTCCGTATACCAAATTAAGGTCACTGTGCCCAAGACTTTGACCTTTGACCTTTATGATAGTAAAACCATGTGCAATTCGTGTCCGGAGCTGAACTTTTGTACTGTAGCACCTAGGATTATCAAACTTTTGCATCATGGGAAGGCAATGTGTTGCATACCAAAATTATGTCACTGTGATCATGACTTTGACCTTTGACCTTTATGATAGTAAAACCATGTGCATTTCGTGTCCGGAGCAGAACCTTTGTACTGTAGCACCTAGGATTAGCAAATTTGGTATGTTGATGCATTATGGAAAGGTGATGTGTTGTGTACCAAATTTAGATCACTGTGACCTAGACTTTGACCTTTATGATAGTAAATCCTTGTTCATTTTATGTCCAGAGCTTGGTTAAATCATCCTTGTATCCACTGAATTATATATTATTTAATGTATTACCCTTTATATGAAGTACAAATGTAGTAGATATGACCTGATGGGAATAAAACCTGTAACTTCAGTCATGCCAGGCTTTATTTCTGTTAGATTTACTCTCCAACTACCATGTGGCTGAAGGTCAAATTTCAAAATTACATGCCTTGGTACTCAAATGCAGATGCAGGGGTATTAGACTGGCTTTGCTGACAGCTCTAGGTTTTATCTGGGAGGTCTTGACTATTGAAGACACACCCACTGACAAAGTATTATTTCTCTACCTGCTCTAGTATCTCAGATATGGAATTTACCAAAAACTTTAACCTAAGTAACTCATGCACGAAATGTAGGTCATGTTAGTCCAAATTTTATAATAACGTCAAGAACTATCAAAGATACTTCTTTCAACAAAAGTTCTTTTATCTATGACTTATAGTTCAAAAGATATATGGACTTTTACTTTGTTACAAACAACAGATGGATGGACAAACAGATGGCCGAACAATCGAAACCCTATATCCCCTCCCAAACTCCCTTGGGCAAGGCGATGATTATCAAATCAATGGAAACAAGAGGGCAAGCATACATAAAATAAAGGCCTTTATAATATAATGTGGATGCAATTTTATCCCCTTGCCCATCCATGCGTTTATCCAAGTGTCCGTCAGTTCATCCCATCTTGGGTTAAAGTTTGCCTACATGTGGCACATCAATCACCTTTGGTCAGGGGATGCATCTTGGGGAGTAATGCTGCTTCATATGATAATAAGGTCACTATGACCTACATTTTTACGCTTCAATAACTCAAGTTTAAGTTTGCATTAAGGTTCATTTTGGAGAAACTACATGTGGCACATCAATCATCTTTGGTCAGTGAATGCGTCATCGAGTGTGATGCTGCTTCAGATGATAATTGGGTCACCTTGAGCTACTACATTTTATGCTTCTATGACTCAGGTTATAGTTTGTGGTAAGGTTCATATCTGAAATACTATGTGTGGCACATCACTCATCTTTGGTCAGTGGATGCATCTTTGAGAGTGATGCTGCTTTAGATGATAATTGGGTCACTCTGACCTACATTTTATGCTTCAATGACTCAGGTTATAGTTTGCATTAATGTTATTATATGCGAAACTACATGTGGGGCATCAATCATCTTTGGTCAGTGGATGCGTCTTTGAGAGTGATTCTGATTCAGATGATAATTGGGTCTCTCTGACTTACATTTTATGCTTCAATGACTCAGGTTATAGTTTGCATTAATGTTCTCATATGAGAAACTACATGTGGAACATCAATCATCTTATCATGTTTGGTCAGTGGATGCATCTTGGAGAGTGATGCTGATTCAGATGATAATTGGGTCACTCTGACCTACATTTTATGCTTCAATGACTCAGGTTATAATCTGTGTTAAGGTTCATATCTGAGATACTACATCAATCATCTTTGGTCAGTGGATGCCTCATGGAGAGTGATGCCGCTTTTGAGAAATATTTTGAAACTTGACTGTATTTGGAAATTTAATTGCTACAGGCAAGGGGACTAGCTGTTGTTCCTGACTTTCCCATCTTGTCACCTTTTTAAAGGTGTTTGGAATATACAAATTTTATTTTCATGAAAGGGTATAATTCAATAACCTTATTAGGTCAGAATAAGATACAGTCGAACTTCGATGGCTCGAACACCCAAGGGACCGATGAAAACAGTTCTAGCCAAAGGGGTGTTCGAGTTTTCGAGGTTGAACTTTGGTTAAATTTGAACCAAGGAACCACAAAAAGGGTTCGAGGCATCCATGGTGTTCGAGTTATTGCAGTTTGAGCCATCGAAGTTCTACTGTATGTAAATAGTGAACTCTCCTTCCCACCTAGGGACTTTGTTATTCCACCAGATATTACAGCAAGATTACACAGGTACTGCAACATAAACATGGGATAAACATAATGTTTAATATATAAAGATGTTCTGTTAACTCAGAGCTTGGTTAATATAGGTTTGACTGTATAGATATGTAATAAATATTCATCAAAATAATCTAAAACTTTTATTAACAATGGTGAAATAAATAATTGAAAGAGTCCAATATAAGGTCACTATAAGACACATCTTGTTCTTTAAACAACAAGTAATCTTGAAGTATTCTAGGTAGAGGTAATCTGTCAATTATTTCCTTGCTTAACTTTCCACGTTGAGCAAGATGTAAAAAAATCTTCCGTCTACATGCATGCTGCAAAGTATTGCTGGATTCTGGAATGAAATGACACAAATAAATTAAAATTTACTCTTTACATAATAATGACAAAAATTTTTGTGAAGTGTATGATACAGTTATATATATGTATGTGACACATTATAATTATTTTTTTACATTTGTCTAAAAAAGCTTATAATTCTTGAAAAATTTTGGTTTTGTCATATTGGCCAACAAAAATATGGCAAGTCCAACATGAAATTTTGAATGTTGGTCTGGCAGTTCAACATGAAATTTGTTATATAGATGATATTTTGTCACTAAACAACCTTTGTTTTGGTGATTTTCTTCTTCTGATCTATTTAAAGGGGGTCCAAATGAAAGATACTACGGACACTTCCTCCAATAGCCTCATTCCTTGACCTTTATCTTGAAATTGACAACAGAGGTAGACTACAAATTAATATGTATGACAAACAAGATGACTTCACTTTTCCAATAGTCAAATTCCCTTTTCTTTGTAGCAACATTAAAACAGCATCTGGATTTTACATCTTCTAACTCATTCGTTTCTAAAGGGCCTGTGGTCGATACATTGACTTCCTTGATAGAGCCCAGTTGCCAACAAATAGGCTACTCTAACAAGGGTTTGTTACCCATAACTTGAAGTCATCAAAGCAGAAGTTTTACAGTCAACATCACCATCTTTATGGACTGCTTTGAGATATCCCTTATACAGAATCGATATTGTTGTTTCTTCTAATGGATTTGACTTTACTACCTGATTTTTCATGTTCAACACAGTGGGTGTCTTATAAGAATCAGGAGATGCTAACTCTACCGGTGCACCTGATCTCACTTATGGTTTAATTTGGGTCTGTGTTGTTCATCACTGTATTTGTGTTTCCTTTTTTCTTTTCTGTGCCATACTTATGTGATGGCTATGCTTTTTGGTGTTTCAGATGTTGCCATAATTATGTGATGGCTATGCTTTTTTTTTTGGTGTTTCAGATGATGCCATACTTATGTGATGGCTATGCTTTTTGGTGTTTCAGATGTTGCCATTACTTATGTGATGGCTATGCTTTTTGGTTTTTCAGATGTTAACATTGTCTCTGGATTATTCTTCTTTAGGTTGATGGTTCAGTTCTCACTTACTTAAACAAAACATCAGCAGCCCTTTTCACAAAAAATCTTACGATATAATTCAGTTGTAAGTCTTTAACATTTCATATTGACTTGTGATTAAAATTTGTCATAAGATTTTTTGTGAAAAGGGCTGCAGAATCACAAGTTTGAAAACACCACAACATGACACCCCAGCACAGAATATTTTTGCAGTGTTGATAAATTATCATCAGAGAAATAGGTTTAATAACTAGGAAGATTTGCATACCACTAAATATCAACTGCCATCAAGTAATTTCAAATATACTCACATACCCCACATTCCCCACACTGCAATATCCTGTATTACTAAAGTCTAAAATAAAGTGAGCCCGCTCACTCACCAACACCCTCAAATTGATAAAAACATTCAGTAATTCCTGGATGGGAAGATTGTGCTTATCTTCACAACATGACCAACAATCCACATAGCACATATAAAAGCAATAGACTGTATCGGAGTTTCTGTTTGTCCACTCAATGTCATGAATGTGTTTGCTCCATGTGACAGCTGACAGTACATCAAGAACATAATTTCATGACATTTTGATCTTTATGACATTGGACATTTTCTACACTATAACATGTGGAAATGATAAACTCATATATAATCTATTCATCGTGTGGTTACAGAGGAGATACACTAACTAGATAATATTTTGGTAGTTTAGCTGAAAACAAAGTCAAATAACTCCCACAAAAATTATGCGAACAATATGGCAGTGAAGTATGCACATCTACAATCATGCAAAACAATCTTACCAAATATCAAAGTAATCATTCAATCAGTTTCACAGGAGTTGTGCTGACAAAATGTATTTTTTTTAATGTAATGGATAATGGAAAGGGAAAAATAGTCAAAATCCCATAACTCTTACAAATTTTTTTATCTGCACATCATAAGCAACAATCCTGCTGTTTCAGAGGAGTTGCGCTAACAAGACAATATTTTGGTAATTTAGAAAAAAAAATCAATGTCCTTTTAGATCTTCGATCAGTATGTCGGTAAAGTATGCAAACCTTCACATCACGAGCACCAATCCTACCAAAAAAGCCATCAAATGATTTCATTGGAATTGCAATAAGCCTTTTAGTAGCTGAAGGTAAAAAAGATCAAAGTTCCATTACTCCCACAAAAAATATTTGATCAATAAAGCAGTAAGGTATTCACATCTTCACTTCAGGAGCAACAATCCTTCAAAATATGAAAGCAATCTGTCAAGTGGTTTCAAAGGAGTTCTGCTGCCAAGATGTATTCTGGTAGTTTAGCAGAAAAATAGTCAAGAGTCCCATAATTCCTACAAAAATTGTTTGAAAAATATGGCAGTGAAGTATCTACACATCATGAACAATAATTTTACTAAATATGAAAGCAATCAGTCAAGACATTGGAGAGGACTTGGGTTGATAAGAATAGGACTGACAGACTGACTGGTCAAAAACATTATAACCTTCAAAACTTAAGGTAGTTCGGGGAACTAAAAACAAAACGATAGATTTTGTTTTTTTTTCTCTGATTGTGTTTCTTTCACTTCAAGATTTTAATAAAAGATTTATGGGTCACCAAACTCGTTTTTCCCTGACAGTGAGAAGCTTCTGAAAATAGCAAGATTTTGTCCTTTTTAATATAGTCTATATAGGGAGAAAATACAATTTTAGACATTTTTGTACAAATAAAACAATAGATTTTGGTGAAAATGTAGTACAAAGTGTGTTAAAGAAATCTCTTTGGAAATATTTCATAAAAAATAGGGGTCACCGATCAAATTCTTGATAAAATCTTGAAAATGTGATTTCTTTAGAATTATCTGCCCTTAATAAATTAAGAATTTTTCAAAAAGCGACATACTTTGTAAGCTAGCAACATACATGTAAATGATGCTTATTTCATTTTATCTATTATCAATAAACTAATCAAAATCATTTTAACAACATTTTAATGGTCAATTCAAATTTTCATCAGATGCGTGAGATGGATGCACAGTATGTTAAATGTTTGGGACTATGGTTCCACGAGACACATCTACTTCCAATGTGAAGCATATAATAAACTCACAACAGGCTCATTTACTATAAATTTTGAAATTACATGTACATAAATCAAGTAAATATCCATTGATATAAAATCTCTACTTGTTATCACATCTATGACTTTCCATCTAATACTGACATTTTTCAATTAAAACATCTACCAAGGTATTTGTGTAATATGTTTTCCATAATAAAGTACTTCTTTGTTACTGGTAATTTTTTCCCACCTCATTTCGATACTGAAAAACTTTGGCATAGTCTAAACATGTATTGGAATCAAAATATAAACAAGGTTTGAAAATAAACTTGTTATATTAGCTCTTATTATACCCCCGGGGTATATAGTAGGGATGGCAACGAGTACTCGAATACTCGAGTACTCGTTTAGAAAGCGATTACTTGAGTACAATTTTTGTACTCGAGTACTCGACTTATTTAAAAATCCATGGATTTTTTCTAAATTTAATCATGTATTTTAAGTATCTTCTCAATATTTTTTTTCTAATATTCTCATTTTCTATTTATTTCACCTCATCTACATTCGCCTGATATTTCTGTATTCCCTGCCATGTGTATCGCAGTTATTCTCTTTTCGTTTTGCTAAAATTTGCTCATCATATCATTTATTTTTAATCAAACTAAAGTTCACGAAATTCAACCTTTTACATTAAATCACCATTTGATATTCATTGTCTTGTTTTATTCGGTAAAATGTTTAATATTTAAAATATTTCAAAATATTTAAAATATAGAAAATATTTAAAAAGCATTCTTCAGAAGCTTCTTTCTTAGTGGATTCAAAGTCGAACAATAAATATATTAGCTTATATGACCGGAGAAACTGAAGAAAACTTTTATTTGGCGATACAGGTACCATTGATTTTTTTTTGTAATCGGAAAGACTCCTCATTAACATAATTAAAAAAATAGAAAGCAGCCACAGCCTGCTAAGCTCACCTCATTGTGCAGCATTGTCACATGTTGCACATTTCAGTAAACAGGAATGGACTATGATAATTCTTTTTAACAGATTCAGTCATGCATAAATTGAAGTTTACAGACTGCATTGTTGTTGTCATCCCAAATTGCATCATACATACCAATATAGTTGCTAAGGGACATGTCAGTAAGCAGGATTATACCTAACCAAATCCCTCATGCGTAAAATTAGGTCAGAGACGGCATCTGAAGCATGCATTGTTGTTGTCATCCCAATAGGGTTGATGTGGGCCATGTCAGTAAGCGGGAATAGACTTTAACCATTCTACCTAACCAAATCGCTCATGCTTAAAATGTATGTCAGAGACAGCATCTGATGCATGCAATGTTGTTGTCATCCCAAAATGCATCATGCATACTAGTATGGTTGATGTGGGCCATGTCAGTAAGCTGGAATGGACTTTAACCATTCTACCTAACCAAGTCGCTCATGCGTAAAATGTAGGTCAGAGACAGCATCCGAAGCATGCATTGTTGTTGTCATCCCAAAATACATCATTCATACCAATATGGTTGATGTGGGCCATATCAGTAAGCCAGAATGGACTTTAACCATTCTACCTAACCAAGTCGCTCGGGCATAAAATGTATTCTACATGCATTCCAGTCGTCTTCCCAAAATGCATCAGGCATACCAATATGGTTGATGTGGGTCATGTCAGTAAGCAGGGCGCCGATGCCGACGCTAGGGGTATCACATAAGCCCCCCTCACTTCGTGAGGTGAGCTAATTAGATAACAGAAAATTTCTACAGTACAAGCTGTTAGTCGATTGTTTGCCAATTAGTGTTTAATTGTTTGATATGTACAAGGGGTGATAAACTTTAGTACTCATTGACAATGTTTTCTGAAGAAAAACAAGAGGCTCTCAAGAGCCTGTATCGCTCACCTGGGACCTGCAGCACTATAATTCCAAATTGATGGTCCGTCTTTGGTGTCGTATGTACATAAGAATCAGAAACTTTTTATAAAATTTAATTAAAATTGTTCAAGCAGTTTCAGAGAAGATTTTTGAATGCAGTTTCCAAACTTAAAGGGAAAATTCGTGATTTTTTACATGTTGGCTTATTTTGTTCCTTGTAATGAAAAATGCATATATTTCAAGTTTTATTAAAAAATTCGAAAAAGTAAAGAAGTTATTAAAGAATTTCTATAATATATTTTGACTGTAATTGTAGGTTGTGACGTCAAAACCTACTACTGAATCATGGGAAATATCTTTAAAAGTCTGCAT
>MJUU01035117.1:147841-160230 GCA_002080025.1 Modiolus philippinarum
TAATGTCTTACGAAGTTGTGTCTTACCGTTGTCAAGTTACAACATTGTTGTACCTATAACTGTGCCTTTATTGCATCTTTTAAGCTTTTATATTATCAGATTGATAGTCATAAACTAAGCAATGAAAGAAAGCATATAGTGGTATAATAACGATTTAAACGACCAGGCATGCAGTGGTGCAAACGATATAAACCAATCAAATAACAATATTGTCTTTTTATATAGCATACATTTTACCAAAGCATATGTCAAATGTTTACTCAAGTTGATAACAATATTAAATTTTTATATATATTCGTTGTAATTTATCAATGCATATTATGAAAATTAGATGTACAACCAACAATGGCACACAATTCAACATTTACATAGTGAAAAGTGGTAGTTCGGTTATGGAGAGTTATGAACACCGTGATCTTGTGAGTGTGAATAAACGCTATAATAATATTCAACCCATGCCTACCCTTCCGGAGCACCTGATGTTACTCCCGGTTTTCACGGGAGTTCACACTATGAGTGCCTTAGTTTTTAATGTCGTCTTTTTATTTCCGTGCATTGTAGCTGTCTCACGTCCTTGTTTTGTATTTGTTTTTATCTGTTACCGTTTTTGCCATGTCTTTGGACTTCGATTTTTGAAGTCATAGCTTCCCTTGTTCATTCGGTATTCTAGTGCCGTTGTTTCCCAATATAACATCAAATGAAAAATCACAAAAGCGTCTGGCATGGAACAAAATTTTTAAAAAAGCATAAAAAGTGGTGAAGGTGGGTGACTTGAAATGATAATCAATAACAAAAACCCTTGAATTGGATCAAACAAAGTGAGGTTAATATTCACTACAGCGTCTGACTATAGCTACAACACAGGAAAATAGTTTGTGAATTATAACACAAACCAATGACAATATTTACTGACATGGGACAATAATTATACCCCCCGCTATATAGTGTTCATGGTGTCCGTCCGTCTGTCCGTCCTTCTGTCCTTCCTTCCGTCCTTCCTTTGTACCAAACAGCTGGTATCCATTACTTTTCCTAAACCACTGATCAGAATTTCATGAAACTTATGAAGGAGCTTAATTACATATTGTAGATGTGCACTACGCTTTTTGTTTTCCAATAATTCCTTTTTTCCGGATTTTTTACATGTTTTGGACATTGTCATTTTAGCTCAATGTAAACCATACGGTGACCACATGGTATCCACTACTCCTCTTACACCACTGATCAGAATTTCATGAAACTTATGCAGGAGCTTAATTACATATTGTAGATGTGCACTGCGCTTTTTGTTTGCCAATAATTCCTTTTTAGCTCACCTGGCTATGCCAGGGTGAGCTTTTGCCATCACTTGGCGTCCGTCGTCCGTCGTCCGTCCGTCCGTCCGTCGTAAACTTTGCATTCAAAGATCTTCTCCTCTGAAACCACTAAGCCAATTGGCACCAAACTTGGTCACAATGGTCCTTAAATGGTCCCTTCTAAAAAGGGTATCCGGCATGTCCGTACCTAATCCAAGATGGCCGCCAGCGGGGAACATAGTTTTAACATTGGACCCTATGGAAAAGACATTCAAAGATCTTCTTCTCAGAAACTACCAGTCATATTATAACCAAACTTAGACACAATGGTCCTTAGATGGTCCCTTCTAAAAAAGGTATCCGGCAGGTCCTTACCTAATCCAGGATGGCCGCCAGCGGGGAACATAGTTTTAACATTGAACCTTATGGAAAAGACATTTAAAGATCTTCTTCTCAGAAACTACCAATCCAATTATAACCAAACTTAGACACAATGGTCCTTAGATGGTCCGTTCCAAAAAAAGGTATCCGGCAAGTCCGTACCTAATCCAAGATGGCCGCCAGCGGGGAACATAGTTTTAAGATTGGACTCTATGGGAAAGACTTTCAAAAATCTTCATCTCAGAAACTACCAGTCCAATTATAGCCAAACTTAGTCACAATGGCCCTTTGATGGTCCTTTCTAAAAAATGTATCTGGCAAGTCCGTACCTAATCCAAAATTGCCGCCAGCGGGGAACATAGTTTTAACATTGGACCCTATGGAAAAGACATTTAAAGATCTTCTTCTCAGAAACTACCACTCCAATTATAACCAAACTTAGACACAATGGTCCTTGGATGGTCCCTTCTAAAAAGGTATCCGACAGGTCCGTACCCAATCCAAGATGGCCGCCAGCGGGGAGCATAGTTTTAACATTGGACCCTATGAAAAAGACATTTAAAGATTTCTCAGAAACTACCAGTCCAATTATAACCAAAATTAGACACAATGGTCCTTAGATGGTCCCTTCCAAAAAAGGTATCCGACAGGTCCATACCTAATCCAAGATGGCCGCCAGCGGGGAACATAGTTTTAACATAGGACCCTTTGGAACTTACATTCAAAGATCTTCTCAGAAACTACCAGTCCAATTTTCACCAAACTTAGTAACAATGGTCCTTAGATGGTCACTTCAAAAAATGGTATCCGGCAAGTCTGTGCCTAATCCAAGATGGCCGCCAGCGGGGAACATAGTTTTAACATTGGACCCTACGGGAAAGACATTCAAAGATATTCTTCTCAAAAACTACCAGTCCAATTATAGCCAAACTTAGTGACAATGGCCCTTAGATAGTCCTTTCCAAAAAAAGTATCTGGCAGGTCTGTACCTCATCCAAGATGGCCGCCAGTGGGGACATTGTTTTAACATTGGACCCTATGGAATATACATTAAAAGATCTTCTTCTCAAAAACTACCGGTCCAATTAGAACCAAACTAAGCCACAATGGTCCTTAGGTGGTCCCATCCAAAAAATGTATCTGGCAGGTCCATACCTCATCCAAGATGGCCACCATCTTGAACATAGTTTTCACATTGGCCCTATCGATTTTAAGGGAACCTCTGCCCAGATTTTTTAATTTTTATTTGAGTTATGGTCGGAATGTTTCAATTTCAGCGTTATGTATTACCTTGATTATAAGGGGAATCCCTGCCCAAATTTTTTTTTGAATGGTGTTCTGTTATGGGTTGTAATGGATGGTAGATGATGGAAACAATACAAGAATACTGTAATTTAAGAAAAAAAAGTTTTCTGCTAAATTTTATGTTTTGTTTTTCCTATTGGAAATGCCTTTTATCTATGTCAGCCATGGTCCAGGTGAGCGATACAGGCTCTTGAGAGCCTCTTGTTTCCAGATTTTTTACATGTTTTGGACTTTGTCATTTTAGCTCAATGTAAACCATACGGTGACCACATGGTATCCACTACTCCTCTTAAACCACTGTTCAGAATTTCATGAAACTTATGCAGCTTACATATTGTAGATGTGCACTACTCTTTCTGTTTCTTTTTTTTCGAGATTTTTTACAAGTTTTGGACTTTGTCATTTTAGCTGAATGCAAACCATACGGTGACCACATGGTATCCACTATTCCTCCATGACCATTGATTAGAAATTCATGAACATTATGCAGGAGCTTAATTACATATTGTACATGTGCACTATGCTTTTTGTTTTCCAATAATTTCATTTTTTCCAGATTTTTGACATGTTTTGGATTTTGTCATTTTAGCTCAATGCAAACCATATGGCGAGCACATGGTATCCACTACTCCTCTAAAGCCACTGATTGGAATTTCATAAAACTTATGCAGAATCTTAATTACATATTGTAGATCTGCACTACGCTTTTTGTTTTCCAAAAAATAAGTGACATATTTTTGACTTTGTCATTTTAGCTCAATTCAAACTACATGCTATCCACTGCTCCTCTTAAAACCTCTGATTCAAATTTCATGTTCAATTTTTTGTTTTCCAATTATTCTTTTTTGGCAGATTTTTGACATGTTTTGGACTTTGTCATTTTAGCTCTTTTACCATATTTTATCCACTCCTCCTCCTTGACCACTAATCAGAACTTCACGAAACTTATGCAAATTAGTTACATATTATGATGTGCACTTTTTATTTTGTTTTCCAATAATTCGTTTCTTCCAGATGTTAAAGAAAATCCAGGAGGAAAGGGGCGGGGGTATCCGTGGCCCACTAGGTCACAGTAACTCTAGTTTTTTTCTACTTTTGATAATACATATCAAAATATGCTATGATATTGCTTAATGTCCTGAAAGTCTCAAAGACCACTTATTTTTGGAATTCTACCTAGCAACCATACTTAAATTGTTTGTGTGAATAAGGATTCGATTTCAAAAATATTTGATTCCATTTTTGGTAAATTTCCTGACAGTCTCAAAGACCACTTATTTTTTGGAATTCTATCTAGCAAATGTATTTAAATTGTTTGTGTGAATAAGGACAAATATTTTCATCAAATTGATTTCAAAAATGTTTGATTCCAATTTTGTAAATTTCCTGAAAGTCTCAAAGACCACCTTTTTTGGAATTTTACCTAGCAACTGTACTTAAATTATTTGTGTTGCTTTTGACATACATTTTCAACAATTAGATTTCAAAAATATTGATATCTTGGTAAATTTCCTGAAAGTCTCAAGACCTCTTATTTTTGGAATTCTACTAAGCAACCATATATCCTAGAATCCTTTTAGTAAAAATAACGACTATCAATAGTTTGATTTCAAAAATAAAAGATAAATATGCCCGGGGTTTATAACAACTGTTTTCTGGGTCAAACAGGAAGTGCGGGGATAGCTGTCGTTTCCGACATCTAGTTGTTTTACCTTTCATCGCAGTTTGACAAGAATTTTAACTTGTTAATTTATTTATGCTTACAAGAACTGTCTCACAGCCCTCTCCATTTTATTATATCGCCCCAAACGTAGTCACAAAGTAAGACGACCATCAGAAGATGTGCATGCAGCGACACAAATTTTGAAAATGGCCACCATTTCCAAGATAGCTGCCAAAATATGTCGAAATATCAACTTTGTCCGATTTCAACGAAAATTTATTTCTATGTAGATTTTGACGCTGCAAACAAGATGGAATCATCAAATTGGCTGTTAGGAGCAATATCAGCTATTGCTTTCAATTGCAAATCTAGTTCATTATTGTTTGTTTCTTCCACCTATTTTTGTCCGGTTATTTTTTCAAAGGTGCCTGGAGAGAATTCAATCATATTTGACACAAAGTTGGATCACCATCAGGAGGAGTTCATGCAAGAATTTCTTTTTTCAAAATGGTTGCCATTTTCAAGATGGCCGCCATTTTACGTTAAAAAATTTAGGATTGAATATCTCAGGAACTGCTGTGTAGAAATTTATCATATTTTGAATAAATAAGATAAAAGGAAGAAATTTATGCGCATTTTTTTTTCAAAGTGACCGTCATTTCTAAAATGGCTGCCAAAAAACGCGAAAATATTTCAGCTTTATTCAATATCTCCTCAACTCCTTTGCAGAAATTGATCATATTTTGCATAAATGTTCAAGAACAGGAGAGGAAGGAATTTATGTTACAAAAAATTTCAAAATGACCGCCATATCCAAGATGGCCACCAATATCCGTAAGAAACTTTACACTTTATCCGATTTCAACGAAAATTGATTTGTAGGCAGATTTTTACACTGCCTACAAGATGGAATCATTATAAATATGCTTCAAATTTTATTGACAACAACGGCAGTAGAAAACAGAAGGAAAAAAGGAGCGGTAAGTCCAAATATATGGCCAAAATCAGGACACAGAAAACAATGACAGATACAAGGCACAAAAATAAATATCAAAACATTCAAAACCAAGACACTTTCAGTGTGGACTCCCGTGAAACTGAGAGTGACATCAGGTGCTCCCCAAGGTACCCGTCACACTGTAAGCGAGTCAATCTAGGAAAATATCAAAAACGGTAGTCAAATTTGGGAAGACGTGAATCTAGCTAAAAATGTCCGCTCTCATTTGGGACACTGACACGTTATATCTTTCAATGATGTTATGGTGACGGCCATAGAATTTTTTGAGGAATGAAATTAACATAGGTTGAAAAAATCCCTGACTATTGTATAAATACAAGCAGAATAACACATAGCGTTTGGTGGTACTATGTTTACTTTTGTAAAAATATTAACACTCTTAAAAAGCCTCCAGACATTTTTTAGTTATTGATATGTCATCTTTTTTTCCGTCAAATTTGCAATTTTTTCAGCACTAATTATTAAATTGCATCTTCAACAAATATATATATAGTCAATCTTCTATGACTCGAACACTCAAGGGACCGTTGCAAAACAGTTCGAACCAATGGGGTGATCAAAATATCGAGGTAGAGCTATGTTTAAATTTGAAGAAAAGGACCACAAAAAGGGTACGAGGCATCCATGGTTTTCTAGTTATTACAGTTCAAGCCTTCGAAGTTCTATTGTAATAAATTTATCTAGAAGTTAATGGTATAAATGCCGTCTTGGAAAACTGTTGTGACAAAATTCTTAACAAATATTTTGAAAACAAAATGAGTTTGTGAAACACTACATATGCCCCCAGATTCTACAGTAAAATATATTAAAATATCCAATTTTACCCCTTTTTGACCTCTGAGACCGTGACCTTTGACCTAAATTTTTTGCATATTTATGTTCCTCTTGACAAGACCTTTACACGTTCAAAAGTTATAGCCAAGGTTAAAGTTTCGGACGCACAAACAGACGACAAAAACAATATGCCCGATCCTCGATCAGGGGGCATACAAATTCTTGCTGAAAAGTCCAAACGATAAAGGAATAAAAGAAAGAGGGATCGCGCAATGTTAACCCTGAAATTTGTTAGAAATATTCCAGTTATGAGATTTCGAAATATCTCGTTTTGATTTGAGATTATATTGTTTGACTGACAAACTTCACCAACATACTACACTGTGTTCTCCATTTTTTAGTGCAGAACCATTGTTGTATCAAATTAGAAATAACTGTTTTCAGTTTATTGGATGGCAGGGTTGTGTAAAGAGTAGAAAAATCATAAGAATGTATGTCATGTAATGAGTGAGACTGTTTGAGAATTATGTTATTTGTTTTATGTATAGAGATTAATATATGGCCTTTTCCATATCAGCACGGTTATGATAACCGTGCTGATATGGAAAAGACCATGTCTTAATCTGTTTATTATATACTTCCAATTAGGAGTTATCATCACACCGGGCTGAAATAGCCATATCACCGGTCTGATATGGATATTTCAAAACGATGCGGTCTGATATGGCTATATCAGACTGGGTATATGATATGGACTGTTAACTTCCGGCTTTATTAGGTATGCAAAACAGAACATATCTTCGCTAAGTATGTAATAAATTAATATAATAAACAAATATATCATGATAAGGAGGGTCATTGCAAAATCAAGTCCCAGCGCGGTAAAATTTCCTGAGCCTGAAAGGCGAGAGAAATTTAGACCCAAGACTTGAACATACATCTATCAAATCACACCGAATGTTTCTATTACCAAACTCTGGGACAAAAATAACAAGAATCTCAGTGAAGGGGTATTTGACAAAAATACCAAGGCTATTAACCAATCAGAATGTAGCTAACTTACATAAGGTGTAATTAATACAACAATATACTTTAAATACTACAGATAATTCTCTATGTTGTAATTATAGTGAGACCTGTCAACAAAACAACGACAGTAGAATACCAAAGAAGAAAGGAGTTGCATTTACAAAAATCGAAGTCCAAAGACATGACAAAAACAAATATGAATTCAAGTATGAAATATAAGCAATAATTATATGAAAAAATAATGCCTGTACCTGCGAAATGTGTTTGCAAATAGTTTTAAATCGTAAAGCCATATATTACAAGCTACTCTATTGTTTTCATGTGTTTATTTGCCCTAAAAATTGCATATTAAAGTAAATATTTGATATTTTGTACAAAACAAGGCAATTTAATATTCAGAGAAAATTTCAAAGAGAAAGACTTATAAAGAATTAAAGGTTATAATTCAAACTAGAAAAACTGTGAGCAAAGCTCACTAATAAATACCCCCGCATCCCCATTTGATTCCAGGAATTAAAAACAATACAAATCAAATTCTGAAATAGGAAGTACATCTACATTATGTCATAAACACTGTGTTAAAGTTTCATGAAAATCTATTCAGTGGTTCAGGAGGAGTAGCGGATAAGAAATGGGTACCCCCTTGTAATGTAATGGCCAAGTCCATGTTTTGGTATGGGAAACCCCAAAAATCAATCAAATCAAATTCTAAAAAAGGAGGTGCACATCTATCTTATATCATAAAGACTGTGTTAAAGTTTCATGAAAATCTTTTCTCTGGTTCAGGAGGAGTAGCAGATAAGAGATGGGTACCTACTAGAAATGTAATGGCTAAGTCCATGTTTTGCTATGCGAAACCCCAAAAATCATTCAAATCAAATTCTGAAATAGGAGGTGGACATCTACATATGTCACAAAGACTGTGTTAAAGTTTCATGAAAATCTATTCAGTGGTTCAGGAGGAGTAGCGGATAAGACATGGGTACCCTCATGTGTAACGGACGGAAGGACGGACGGAAGGACGGATGGACGGACGGACACCCCCATCACTATATACCCCCCACTTTTCAAGTGGGGGGTATAATGACACAAAGTCTCTACAAATACACGGTAAATCCAAGCAAAGAAGTTGTTACTTACCTTGAGGTCTCCAACACTGACTGAAAATTTTACTTACTGATAACAATCTGACGGAGACCTCTGCAAAATACATTAAAGAATAAACCGTAAATAACGATATAAAATCCAAGCACAAGGATTTGGTACATGCATCAGCAAAAATAACAGTGGGGTTTAACAGGTTTTTGAGTGCCCAAATCTCATCTGTTACATCCAATTTTCATGTAGTATATATATTTTAAGAAAGGATATTGAGTAAACGAACATGACACCTTAACACATACGTTAACTCCAACTACATGCAATAATTTTTAAAGAGCTGTATGGCCATTTCGGAAATTAATTCCTCATCAGCAGCATTAAATCCAAACATAGACTTCAAGATGAAGAACAACAATAAAAGTGTTATTCCATCGCTTGTTTTTCCCACGTATTTGTGGAGATTTTGTCTCATTAGCTTTTACTCCATATCCCTTCATTGCTTATTATAGGAAAAACACAATTTCAGAAAAATGTTAAAAATTCATGAAACCAAACGAAATCGAAATAATCAGTAATATCAAATATAGCTAAGAACAAAACTATGATGGAGGGAGTTAAACTTTAGGTTTTTAGAATTCCTTTAAATTTACATAAAAGTTATAAACAAAGTGTACACATGGGATATTATACGCCTGACGGCTCAGGGGATATAAAACACAGACAGGGAATATGAACCCGTATCCCCTGTGAAGATTCCCGAATAACTTTTATATTCTGCTAGAAGTGCTATAATTTTTCTTTTAAAGGCGTTTAAAAATTGTGATTTTGCTACCAAGGGGATACGGTCTCATATCCCCTGTCAAGGTAACCAATCAAATTGCAGGATTTACCTGGATATTTCACTTCAGCAGAATATTATATGTTATTCGGGAATCTTCACAGGGGTCTGTGCTTTATATCCCCTGAGCCGTCAGGCGAACGGGATATAGGGCACAGACAGGGAATATGGACCCGTATTCCCTGTGAAGCCCGAATAACTTTTATATTCTGTTAGAAGTGCTATAATTTTTCTTTTAAAGGCGTTTAAAATTGTGATTTTGCTACCACGGGGATACGGTCTCATATCCCCTGTCAAGGTAACCAATCAAATTGCAGGATTTACCTGGCTATTTCACTTCAGCAGAATATAATCTCATGTACAAGTACACCATATCTAAGAAAAATAAAGAGCACGGGAATTTGTTTCACCAAGTCCGCACTGCATTAAAATACTAACTCCTGAATTAAATATTTTACGAAAGGATATTGAGTATACAAACATGAGACCATAACACATATGTTCAATTCAACAACAATAAATTAAAAGAGCTATATGGCCATTTCGGAAATTAATTCCTCATCAGCAGCATTAAGACCAAAACATAGGAAATCCTAATTCAGAAAATGTTTAAAATTCATAGAACCAAACGAAATCTGAATAATCAGTAATATCAAATATAGCTAAGGACAAAACTACGATGGAGGGAGATTTAATATTTTAGAATTTACTTAAATTTAACAAATTGTTATAAACAAAGTGTACACATGAGATATAATATCATGTAAAAGAGAGAATTAAAAGAAACAATGGCTGAAAATTACAGTCACATGCCACGATCTGCCAGGGAACTACACAGGAAAAACACGAATAAGACAAAAGACAAACGTAGACGACATGAGGAACTCGGGACAGCCGGACCCGGTACCGGCACTACCAAAGGCCCGCGGTAGGATTAATCGAGTTATTTATCCCATTTATCTGTCCCGTTTCCCTATTGTATCATAAACACACGAATAAAACCCAATACAGGTAGACTACTAACTCCATGACCACAATCTTGAAAGGAGAGAAAATGACAAAACGTAATTTTGAATGATGGGTAAGGGGTACCCGCCGCTAAACTGCCGGCAAACTCAAGGAGCCTAGTCTGCTGGTAAAACACTGTCGCACTACGGACGAAAAATAAAACTCAAAACTTCCCGAAGGGTTTGGTCAAGAATCATCATATACAAGTACACCATATCTAAGTAAAATAAAGAGCATAATCTCAACACGGGGAATTGTTTTACCAACTCCACACTGCATTAAAAGACCAACATAGATAATCTGAACTTCTCCACTCTGTAAATCATCAATGTGAACTAATGTGAGGGCAATTTTAGGCATTTTTCGGTTATTCTTCAACTTTTGGGAAGTATTTCTTGTTTATTTTTTGCTCTTATTGTAGTTGTTAAATCAGTAGATATTTTATTTGAATTATAGCCCTTAAAATGGATACAGCATAAATAAGTAAATACCGAAGTTGCTGTGAAATTGGTTTCTGCATATGTGCATTCCGAAAACTCTTCGGTGCAGATAAAATCTAAACTAAAATTTTATGAGACCATTGACTCAAAGATGTTGAAAAAACTGCTAGAGGACAAATAAACAATATGATCTAAATGTAAAGTCAAAATCAGCTAAGGACAGAGCTTTGCATGATGGAGATACTCCTTAGTGTAGTTTTCAACAAAGTTTACAAAAATTTGGATATTGTAAGGTTCCAAATACAAATGGAATCGGCTTTCGGGTCAGCACCGATGTACTGACTACTGGGCAGGTGAATACCATCGGGGGTTACAGTCCACCAGCAGAGGCCAGTGGTAACAAATGAGTAAATACCAAAGTAACTGTGAATTAAGTTTCTGCATATGCGCATTTCGACAACTTATGTCCAAGTTTTCCAAAACATAGCAAATATAGAGTATCGTCGGATATGCATTAATTTATACAAACTCCACAGAACAATGTTGTAGTTTATTTTTGATCTGCTATTTATATAGGCGTATTCTTAACATGGGTGCTTTATAACAACAGTGTCATACATGCAAGTATGAACATTCTGACATACATGTTGATTCTCAGAGAAATTCACCGACTGCAACCAATGTTACTTATTAAAGATATAGTGATCGACATTGCTCTTAAATGACCAACCATAAATTAGCTTTCATAATATATTTATTTTTTATTAATATACAACGTTAAACGAATATGAAAGCAAAAATGATGAAAGGGAATTCCAAAATCAAAAATTCGCAACCACACCAGTCACGAATGGTCAATTTTATCTCTAAGATGTCGTTTTCGTCAAAAAAAATTTAAATACATACACTTAAATCAATTTTCCATTAATAGTTTCTTTTTGCGTTTAATTTTAACTTTAATTGTGCCATCAGTCTACATCGGTTTCGTGCAATTTCAGTTTTAACCGTACATTTATTTCAATTGAAGTGTACAGTTACTTTTCTGTATTGCTCAGAAGTATTTCATTTTAATAAAGCTTTAAGTTAAACTGATAGAGTTCCGACATCAAAACACTCTTTTGTCATTGAAGCGCATCTTAATGTCTCAAATTCCTGGAAAAATTAATTGAAATTTGCATAAACACATCAGTAATTAAATTAAAAGGTATCGATTGATTCCCTTTATTAATTTAATATGTCCGCTTTAAGGACAAAATTATAGTAAGTCATCTAATTATTCTTAAAGTGTTAATGTAATTTGTACCACTGGGTCGATGCCACTGCTGGTGGACTGTTAGTCCCCGAGGGTATTCACCAGCCCAGTAGTCAGTACTTCGGTGCTGACCCGAAAGCCGATTATTTTTGAAACCTTACAATATCTAAAATTTTGTAAATTTTATTGAAAACTAAGGAGTATCTCCCTCAGGCAAAGCTCTGTCCTTAGCAGATTTTGGCTTTACATTTAGATCACTTTGGTTATTTGTTCTTTATCAGTTTT
>MJUU01035117.1:160570-177688 GCA_002080025.1 Modiolus philippinarum
TTTTAAGCATTTTTGAGTTTATGGTCTTCCAAACGTTTCGATTTTATCTGCACTGATGAGACATAATTTGTCGAAATGCGCATATGCAGAAAGTAAATTCACAGTGACTTCGGTATTTAGTTATTTGTAAGTATATCCACCTTCTTATTAGTATAAATATCGTTAAAAAATTCTATAAATAATTACTTATTTTGCATGGTTTCTTCAACCATGAACTGATTAAACAAAACAAATATACATTTTATGAAGTCCGTGTAACAATAGTTTCCGAAGCCTGCATGTACCCCCGAGTCTGAAGTTGAATTAGCATATTTTAAAGATCTGCACGAAACGTAGAAGCCCCAAACCTAGATTAGACACAACGAAAGTTCACTGGTGTCAATGGGTTAAGGAACACCGAACAAAGATTTCTAGAATTCATGGATCGTTTGTTTTATACTGACAGTTCGGTTCTCACTTACTTAACGATAATACTTATTGAGGAATAAGATTGCAAAAATTCTTGCTGCAGACTGAGCTTGAATTCATCATTAAAATGTAGTTTTAGGGACATAAGTTCGCGTGCCACAGATATATAATCAGAAATTTGAAAATTAAATGATATGAAATTACAATTATTCTAAACCTGAATCTTAAACGGCAATATTTAATGTGATTTGTCCAATCGCACTAATTTCACATGTTTAAAAACGATCAATCGTTTTCAATTCGAAAACCATCCAATGACCGAATCTGTTGTTCGTGTGCATTCAAAAAACGGTTGCAAGCACCTATCTGTTTGATTTGTAACTAAATATTCAAATAAATAATAAAATTCACCATTTACATTTTTTACAGTTTTAAAGGAAGAGAGAACTTCATTAAGGTATGATTTGTTCACCTATAATTCCCAGTTGTGATGTTTGAACTTTTAATAGAAAAAAGAGGGGAAACGGAGAATGTGTCAAAGAGACAACGACCCAAAGGGGAGTAATAAAAACTCAAAGCCACCATAAGATCTCAATGAACGGTGAGAAAACCCCACACCCAACGGTAGGTCGAAGTCGGCCCCTGAATGAAGAGTAATCGAGTTCTGTGAAATAAACATCATCCTAGACTCCTATAGACATAAAGTAAACTAACTAGAAAAAAGACAAGACAAACAAAGGCTTAATAAATTTCCTGACTTAGGACAGGCGCAAACCTGCTGCGGCGAGGTTAAACTAGTTTTATTGGGCCCAAACCTTCCGTCTACAGCCAATGTGATAAATCAAAAAACAATCGTAACAACAGTAAAATTCAGTTGGCAACAGGACAGTCAATTGTGAAAAATGAAACTGAAAGAACTAAATATACGGACATAAACATGAAATCACAAGAGACTACTAGCAGTAAACTGACATGCCAACTCCAGACCCATTACCAAATGACAAAGTAAGTTATGTACCCTTAGTATACAGCTTCCACCAAGATCCCTTCCTGTGAGGAGTTTAGCATAATGATTTCATACATATACCGGAATACATAACCCGTGTCCATGCAATACAGATTTTAGAAATTTAGAATGTGTTTAGTAAAAATGCAAAGACCCTATCAAAAAATCAATGTTAATACCAAAGAAGGCCATACGTAATGACTTGACGACAATACCGTAATTATAACCCTTATGAATTAGACGATTTAAATGTTTTATAAGTTTGTTAGGCGAGTTTAAGTATTTTTTACTCTTATGTAAAACATTACCGTAAAATAAGGGATGTGAAATACCAGCCTTGATTAGATGTTTACAGGTTGCATTGTATTTATGAACTAAGTCTTTGTATCGATGATAAAATTTAGTAAAGGTTTTAACTAGTTTGTGATAACGAAAACCTTGATGTAATAGTTTTTCAGTTATGAAAAGATTCCGTTCATTAAAATTGCAAACGTTATTACATACGCGAGCAAATTGAACAAGTTGAGATATGTAAACATCATATGATGGCGCTAATGGAACATCGCCATCCAGAAATGGATTATTAACTATTGGAAAAGAAAAATCGTCCCTTTTATCATAAATTTTAGTATCTAATTTACCATTTGTTATATCAAAATTGATGTCTAAGAACGGACAATGATGATTATCAGAATTGGCTTTATTCAAAGTAAGTTCTTTAGGGTAGATGTCCTTATAATACGTATTGAAGTCGTCATTATTTAAAGTTAAAATATCATCCAAATATCGGAAAGTGTTGCTAAACTTTTCAATTAAATGCTGTTTAGATGGGTCTTTGCTGATGTTGGTCATAAACTGAGATTCGTAACAGTACAAAAAGAGGTCCGCTATAAGTGGTGCACAATTGGTACCCATAGGAATTCCTAAGACCTGGCGATAAATACAGTTACCGAAACGAATGAATATATTGTCAAGTAAAAATTCAAGTGCTGAAATCATATCAAAACAAGTCCAATTAGTTGAATATTTGTGAATACGAAAACACGAGAACTGCTTTGAGAACGCAATTTCATTTTTGATTTGAATTCATACTTCCGATTCCGATTGAAAACTGCAGCTTTCGTGCGAAACCTGGTATTTCGAACGGAAACCAACCGATATCGAATAAATTGGCAAACGAATACCGAAGAAAAAATGAGGAAAGGGGAAATTCCAAAATCATAAAATCTAAAATCACGGCAATTCATATCCAACATGAGATAGTATGAAAAAGATAAATTAAATAAACAAAAATGAACAAGAACGTCACAAACTAAAGCATTAGCATTGTGAACATCAACAAAAACTTGAGGTATCATCAGGTAAGGGTAAGCAAGAACTGCTCCACGCTTTTTGTCGCAGTCGGTGTTTATAATTATTGTGAATTTAAGTCGGGTAATAAACTCTGGATCTACCGATTATATACCTGTTTTCATCTTGCTAAAAAGTCGTGCCTTTATGCAAGTAATATACATTCAGGGATTGCTACAAAATTTTAATATTATTATCGTAAAATATTGAAAATAAGTATGCTGCAAATGTTATTGACCATGTATAAAACATAGCCCTCAGCCCTCTACGCATAAGGGAGACATGTCTATGAACACTCTAAAATAACCTCCAGACATATCGAAAGTAAATTAATATTTTTTAATCTAATGTGCATTTATTTCCGTACGAATTATGAAGTTGCATCTTCAGGTTACATATTTGTTATATTGATTCAATGCTTAATGGTATAAATGTCTTCTTGGATAACTAGATCCGATTGTTGATCTCACACTTAAATAAAGTTAACTTTTGTTATTAAAATCCAGGTTTGAATATGCGTTGATCAACCTTGTTTAATTCCGTGGTCAAGTTACCCATGCTTAAATAGTTTACCCCGAGTTAAACGGTCCACTGCTTCTCATGATTCCCTATTTTCTTATATATTTTAACCGTGAAAAGAACTTAAATTAAAACTACAGTGAAATTTCCCCAAAATACCAAGAAATACTGTAATTTCAATTCAAAACCTGGATTTAAAAGAATCATGCACTGGTGTACAAATATCACAGCAATTTCATACCTATTTTAAGCATACCTTTTAACGTGCATACCAGTTGATATTTAATGTCCTCTATTCCAATTGAGAACTAGAATACGTTCACTTTGATACAGTGACAGTGTCACTTTTCCAGTGACAGTCTAATTTCCGATTCCTTGGTTTTTGCAATACCCCCGAAATATTATTTATCGAAAAACGTTTTTTTTTATCTTGATACTAGTATAGCTGAAGTAATGCGGAGTAAACATTAAAAATATTCAATCGAGACATCGGTCGGTTATCTCCCTGTACCAAGTGAGTTTTGCATGGTTCAAAGTGGGAGATAATTCTAATTAGCATATCAATACCTTCTTTTGATATTTGAATTGAAATTATTTCCGCTTTAATCATATATAACTAACTTGATACACCGACGTTTCTCATCCCTGTCAAAGGTTTGAAAATGTTTATCAACCTTGAATATAATTTTTAATGACGGTTTATACCTGACTTTAATTTGGACGGGTTTAGCCATGGGTTTAAAATATTTAACAACTGGTTATATTTAACCAAGAGATGAAACACCTAAAATGGTTAAATTTTAACCCTTTAATGAAAAAAATAACAGGAAACACTTACAATGGCCGAACATTACAATCACATGCCACAATCCACCATGGAACCACACAAGAAAAACAATAAAATGACAAAAGACAAATATAGATAGCGATAGGAACTCGGGATAGCCGGACTTGGTACCGGCACTCGCAACAGCTAGCGGAAAGGTAAAACCTGTTTACGGGAACCCAAACACCCTCTTTCTCTATCCCGTTTCCCTTTAGTATAATGAACAAAAAACTAAAACCCAATACAGGTAGACCACCAACTCCAAGACCACATTCTTGAAAAGGGAAAAATAAGACAAAACGTAATTTAGAAAGATGGATCAAGGAGTGTTTAAATTTAACCGCAAATTGAACGCCTTGGTCCTGGTATTACAGGGTTTAAACAAATAATCTTGCTATAGACTCAGATCCGACATTGTATTTGACTCAAATAAAGGACATAGACACATCGCATTAAAAACAAAAACAATTTTTGTTTGAGGTATTTAAACAATGAGGATGCTCATATGATGGGAGTTATAATTGTTTACTGTCAAACTTCGTCAAATATATCAAGACACTACTTATTTATATACTTTTAACACTGATATTGAAATGGTGAAAACAGACGAAACTGTGAAAAATTCTTAAGCAAACTAATGCATAAAAGACTATAGCGATAACAGTTTTGAAGTTTTGAACAGAAAGTGTATGTAAAAACGGAATTGACAGTAGAAAATATTAAAAGAGTCCACACAAGTATGAATATAGGAAAAAAACAACTAGAAAATGCACTATAGTCTTTATGAAAAATATTCCATAGTATAAATTGCACAAAACATATAAAAGTTCCTCATAACGTTCCTACCGGTTTCACCCTTACGGGGATATCCTACCGGTTTCACCTATATTTTCAAACAGACTGTATTCAGACAAAAAGCTGTTGCCACTCCATATATAATGTAAAAGGAAAAAATGAATGAAAAATCATTGTATTATTTATCTAAAATAACAATGAAGGGGTATGGAGTAAATGCTTGTGAGAAAAAGTCTGTAGGACTGCCTTGTAAGTCTAAGAAGTGGAACAAAGCTTTTATTGTTTTTCTTCATCCTGAAGTCACCATAATGCCTTCAACAATGAGCTTTGCAATGAGTTTTGAAAATATAAGTTCAAAACGGTCCACCACACCAGCTGTTTGTGGAATTCAGTGCTAATTTTCGAGCAATGTTATATCCAGTTTACTTTTTGCTCTGGATGCAGGAACGTCAACAAACATAAAATTAAGGAGCAAAGTGTTCTTACAATCCCTATCATTCGTTGCCCGACAAAAAGAATATGACAAGACAATTACAACAAATAAATAACCACAAAGCTCTTCAAGAAAACTTGGCATAATGAAATCATTAAATGGAGGCACTTTAACTGGTGGTAACATTCAGCGCTTTTATCATTGCTGTAAATTTTTTAATCTTTCATAATCAATGGATCGTGACAAGTTAAATTTCTAAACGACCTGCATTACCATTTTCCGTTTTGATTAATAACAGTAATAAGAAAGTTGGATTCTTAATCAGATCAATTACTTACCTTTAAAAGGGTGACTTCACATTAAATAAAGGATAAACACGATTAAAATTTCCTTTATGTATCTCCTAATTTCTACCTATCTGCACTTCCCCTAAAAGACTCAACACGTGCCTATTTAAAGAAGCATTTTGCGAATTATGTATTTCGCTTTGAATTATCGTAGCACTCTAAAATTGAAGTGTGCTTTTGACATTTCCTACATGCGATTCTTTAACAACTTTAAATTGATGAAAAGCAAATAACCTGAAGCGCTACGAAAAGATTAAATAACAATTACCCATAGCAAGGGCGTATGGCAATTGCCCCGATTTTGTAAAAATTGATTTTTTCATTTGCGCCGATTTCATTTTTTCATTTGCGCCGATTTTATTTTTCAATTGCACCGATTTTTCTTTCATATGACACAAGTAAATTATACGTACTATTCATTAAAAGAAGATATGTTGGTTAAACCTAAAAATTAGCGGTGTTAAAATACCGAAAGTGTATGAATGCCTGAATTAAAATATACTTCATTTTCGGTATTTTGTTACTTTTTGCATATATTTATGAAATTGCAAAAGTTGAAAATTCCAAGATAAAAATTGGGAGTTTAAAAGTTGAGATTATAAACAAATAAATAACTACGAAAGACTTACATAAAATAATTCTACAATACATCGAAAATATTGGTTTTAATATGGCTATTAACTGTGAGGTATAGTACTGTTCCTTACTGGTTTATTTGAACATATTTTATTTGCAATTAAATACAAAAAGGATAAGACACAAGTTTATCCAACTTATGAAGTCTTCTCCAAAATACAATTTAATACAATAATGTAGATAGAGCATGCATACAAAAATACAAGATAAGTATAATACAATTATATGAACGAAAAGAAAGAATACGTAAAAAATCAAATGATGGTGTGTGTGAGTGTGTGTGGTGTGCACACGGCATTTCAAACAATTAGAAATCTTTCAGACCTTTTAATATACTCATAAACATTCTTGAAATTTTTTTCATCTTCATTATTAGTAAGATTGTGATTACCACAAGTCAAGAGTTGGAGGTCTATTACAAAATCATTCGGTAACCAGTCAACAACTTGATACAAAATATCTCGTATTTGATTGTAGTTTGGACAATAAAAAAAGAAATGACAGGACTCCTCTCGTGCAACACCGCATCGGCATGACTGGTTAGGAATTATATTTACTCTATACAAATCATAATTAAGAAATGAGGCAGAGCATCGAAGCTGTGCTAATATTATATTCAGCTTCCTTGGGCCTGTGCCATAATAACCTGGGACTTTAAAAGTATTATTTTGTTTTCTAAGTTCGATTATAAAATTTGAAATGGAGTTGACATTGCGTATTGGAAGACTTAATTCGTTCCATCGGCGAATAACTGAAGGAAAGAAAGAGTCATATGTACTTGATAGTCTACAGAAGGGAATAATGATATCTTCTCCATTACGTAAGGGGTAATTAGTTGTTGTTTGGATTTTTGGGGGAACTAAATTACAAAGATAGCTTGGAGCATTATTATTTTGGATACATTTGCAGTTTTCTTCTTTTCCTCCTTTCTGTCAGTGCTTCACATCCTATTTCTTTGTAATTTAACGACAAACTAGTGAAAATCGGCAAACCAGTTACAATTCTGGCAGCCTCCAATTGAAGCTGATAAGTTTATTGACATTCCCAGTCCCACAGTTGTCCCAAACTTCGCATGCATATTCAAAAATAGGCTTCATATATACCAACTACAATTTTTCTAATTTTTTTCTTGATAAACTATATCTAAGTTTCCGAAGAACATTCAAATGTTTTGAAATACTAGATACTATATTTTCTGGATGTACATTCCATTTAGCATCGCAGCTAAATGTAATCCCCAAATGTTTGTGACATTTTGTAATAGGAACTATTTTTCCATTTAATGAAAATTGAAGAGGAGGTGCTTCTGTATTCGAAAAAAGCATGATTCCTGTTTTGTCTGGATTGAAAGACATCAACCATCGCTTAGATCATTCATCAAGTTCTTTCAAGTCATGATCGATCACAGATTTACTTTGTGAAGGATCATGACTTGAGAATCCTTACTGGTACCAATGTGGTACCATGAATACGTCTTGTAAAGACAGAGCCACTAAAGGTTCTGTTTGTATAAATATGTACTTAGTTAAACACTTGCATTTACATTTTTATCACACTTTGAGCTTTATTTTGTATCCGTGTAAGCTTTTTGCGTAAGCAATTTTTGAAATTTTAGCAGTATAGTGTGACCAAATGACAGAAGTACCTGTATTTCACAGGAAATTAGCAAGTAACAAATCGGCGCAAATGAAAAATAATCGGCACAAATGAAAAAAATATTTGCGCAAATGAAAGAAGAAATCGGCGCAAATGAAATGCAAATCGGCGCAAATGCAAAACGCCGCATAGCACAAAAGTGTTTATTTATTTATTTGTGATTTCCTCTCGATGTAGTCATGTTTTTATTTCTTGTGTTGTGAAAAAAAAATTTTTCCGGCGACAAACACGACTTAAAAGTTCCGTATCAGTATGATTGAAATAAATTGAAATAGCAATTCTTAAAATCAATACTATTGTATTTGTTTTCAGTTTTTTGTTTTTTTTTTTGTTTTGTTTTTTTTTTGTTTTTTTTTTTTTTTTTTTTTTTTATTATTCATATATACACAGCGATATACTTAAGAAATTATAAATAGTTCTGCCCATTGTCATAAATGTCAACAATCATTAATAAGATAGAACTTATAATCATATGACAAATAACATAGTTGTACCTGCTAGATTGTGTTTGCTAAATTATAATTATTTGCCCTAAAAGTGGCATAGAAATGTATATTCAATACTTGCTACTTTTTAAGAGAATGAATTAATCATATATATAAGACAAATTAAATGTTTTTATTTTGTGTCTGATGGAGGATATGGCAGGAAAAATTATTTCAGAGAAAATTTAATCAGAAATGAAAACAGAAAATATATTTATTGTGTGATTGACTGAAAATTTCAGTAACAGGCAACAACCCATCTACGAACTCAACAGTAATAACTCAATTTTTACACAAAAAAGTTTCACAATAAATATTGTAAAAATATGTGTTTTCTTTAGGTAAATTATCTAATATTCCGAGATTCACGCTCTGAAACGCATATTTTTAGCTAGATTTCACGGTTTCTCGCATTTGACTTTAGCGGTTTTGAATAAACCCCGGATCGACTGACTGATAGTTTGGCGTTTGCTGCTAGCGAAGCAGTACATGGTTACCCTTCCGGAGCACCTGATGTAACTCTCGGTTTTCACGGGAGATCACACTTCAATTGCCTTTGTTCTGAATGTCGTGTTTTTATTTTTTTGCATTGTGACTGTCTCATGTCCTTTTTCTGTATTCTCGTTTTTGCAATGTCTCTGGACTCTAATTTTTGAAATTACCAAACCTCTGGTTCCTTTGGTATTCTATTGACGTTATTTCATGCACAATTTAATGAATATAACTTAGTCACACTTAAGTTAAAATTCGAATATCCCATGTCTCTCTCTCCACACGAAGATTGATCTTCACAGTTCCAAAAATATATATCTAATTTCTATCCATTTTTCACATTTCCTGAACGAAGTGGAAACATTTGTCCTCCTCTCTAGAAAGGAAAACAAGTTTTGTGAAACTTCCGCCAAATTTATTCGGTGTTTTGTCGTCCAGTAATTAGACAAACAGTTTCCACAACTTAAACACAATAATTATGAAATTTATCAAATCTCGTTAAATAAATTTCCAAATGTCTAAAAGCTGGACAAGCCTCGCTTTACTCCTGTATTGATTAGTTCCCATTAAGTTCATTGCATGTAGAGAACTATGTACTTTTTTTATCATTATTTTAAATTTAAGTGATTTTGACATAATAATCTATATGTACCTTATGAAAATATATCCTGTATTATTAATATACTAACTTGAATATTTCATGAAAAATGAGTCATGGTTCTTTATTTACAATGATTTTTAAAGAGTTATATAGTTCATGTTTTTCATTTATAACACCTTTTTTATAATTGTAAATGGTATTATTTTCAGAAGTCTAATATTGTTGATTCTCTTCTGCATGTTTCATAAATATCTTTTTTTTTTGCCATGGCAATACACACTGAAATTGTTTTGTGATAGTGGGATATTACCTAATATATATGAAAAAAATCTGTTTACATCATAGGTTAATCATGAGATTGCAGGTGTGGAAAGGGACTTTTTTCTGTTTCTTTTGCTTTAAATTATATGATTCAATGTTTAAACCTTTAATTTTGTACAAATAGGTGAAATTCAAAAAATAAAAAATTACAAAAAAGCCTCACTTTCAAAATTTGCAAAATTTATTTAACTCGATGTGAGAAATTTCATAATCAAGTAGTTCTCGTTATTGAAACTATATTTTTTTTCACTACAAATAGAATGGTTTAAATGTTCCATTCTTGGACATTTTTACAAATCATATATATTTTTCAGATCGTTATGACATATTATGATAAATAATTAAGAAAAAGAAAACAAACAACATGGTCAAGCAAACAAGCAACACGACAAAAACTAATATTATATCAACAAATATAATTCTCCTTAGAACCTGTACTGCTCCGGAAATTTTAGTCATTTCTGTAGGAATTCTTTAACTTTGGAAAATATATTTTATTCATCTCTGCATCCTACGCTAAAAACGTTTTATCTAAAATTTTAAGTTCTCAACATGAATATTACAGTCAGAACTAACTATAGATTATTGGTGGATATCATCGTTTCACTAAGAGTTCCACAGAACAATAAAGTCGTCTTGCATTTTTTTGTTAAATTCTTTGTATAGCTGAGTGCTAAACACATTTCAATGCATGCAACAAAAGCAGTTGTTTTCCTTACAAAATAAACTATGAACGAATATGGAGTAAATGTCATGGGGCAAAGTCTCTAGCAAAGAAACAGCACTTTTATTGTTGTTCTTCATCTCGAAGTCACCATGAGGCCTTCAACAATGAGCTTTGCTCATACCTTATACTAAGTTCAAGATGTCCCATAGCACTAGTCTGAGCGGAATTCTTTACTAAATGTCGAACAACTCAACACCTATGTCTTTTGTGGTCATTAACGCAGGATCGTCAACAAACATAAGTTTCTTTTCATTTAATAGAATATTGTTTCATTATATTTAAGTTTTGTTATCAATTTTGTGTAATTTTCTGTTAATCAGCAATACTAAATTCCAATTACTAGTATTCTAAAAATATAAGTTCCAGTGATAGGCTTGCAACATCAAATCACTGTTTTGGCAATGAAGCGCATCTTAATTTCTCAAGTTCCTTAAGTTATAAATTTGAAATGTCTTAATGCATTATATAAATACATTAACAATTAGCAACTATTTTAAAAGCTATCGATTGGCTCTCTCGATTAATTTGTTTTGTCCTCTTTTATTTATTTTTGATTTATAACGCATCTCATATAAGAGACTTCAACACACAGAATGAACCTTGGTACATGATGTACTCCTTGCTTTTTTTTCTTTTCTTTTCTTTTTTGTGCAAAAATTCCGTTACAAAATTTATAATATGATTCTATCTTGTCATTCTTTTGTTTATAGGTGTTCGGTTAAAGATACTGGACTATGTATTATTTTCTCTGAAAACAAAGAAAAAAATCTTCCCAAAAATGTTTGGTTTTCCAAGGGGGAATACTTGAAGTCTTTTGGAATCATTATAAAGTTTTTGTCTCTTGGAGTTATTTTTATTTTTATTTTATTTTATTTTGATAAATATAAATATAAAATATTTACTATTTTTCTGATATAACGTCCTTTGTACACATGTGTCCATATCCGTGGTGAAATGATATTGATTTTTACCGTAAAATACCAAATTTCTCCTTTATAAAGATTATCAGTACCCATATGTTTATTTTTTTAAGCTGACTATGTATTTCCTGAAAGGTGCATACCTTCTCTACCTTGTATCAAAATTTTATCATACACCTTCTCTCCTAACAGATTCTCGGAATGTCAGGCAAATCATTTAAAAATGTCTTGATAATAGCTGAAATAATGCAGAGTAAACATTAAAAAATATTCAATAAAGCCATCAATGAGAATCATCGGTCGGTTATCTCCCTGTACCAAGTGAGTTTTGTATGGTTCAAATTGAAGATAATTCTAATTAGCATATCAACACCTTCTTTTGATATTAAAATTGAAATTATTTCCGCTTTAACCATATATAGAGATAACCGACCGACGTTTCTCATCCCTGTCAAAGGTTTGAAAATTTTTATCAACCTTAATAGATAACCCTTGAATATAATTTTTAATGACAGTTTATACCTGACTTTAATTTTGACGGGTTTAACCATTGGTTTCAGATATTTAACAATTGGTTATATTTAACCAAGAGATGAAAAACGTAAAATGGTTCAACTTTAACCCATTAATGAAGAAAAAATAACACGAAACACTTACAATTGCCGAGCATTACAATCACATGCCACAGTCCATCAAGGAACCGCACAAGAAAAACAATAAAGTGACAAAAGACAAACATAGATAACGATAGGAACTCGGGACAGCCGGACTTGGTACCGGCAATTGCAACAACTAGCGGTAATGTTAAACCGGTTTACGGGAACCCAAACCTCCCCTTTCTCTATCCCGTTTCCCTATAATATAAAGAACATACAAATATAACCCAATACAGGTAGACCACTAACTCCAAGACCACAATCTTGAAAAGGAAAAAATAAGACAAAACGTAATTTAAAAAGATGGGTCAAGGTGTGCTTAGATTTAACTGCAAATTGAAAGCCTGGGTATTACAAGAGTTAAACAAATAATCTGGCTGAAAACTCAGATCCGACAATGTTAGTTACTCTAATAAAGGACATAGACGCATTCCATTAAAAACAAAAATAATTTTTGTTTGGGGTATTCCAACAATGAGGAATGAGGATATGTAATTAGATACCTCATGTGATGGAAGTAATAATTGCTTTACTGTCAAACTTCGTCAAATACATCAAGACACTACTTATTTATATTCTTGAGATGGTGAAAGCAGAGAATTCCGTGAAAAAACTTTTAACAAGTTAACTAATGCAGGAAAGACTATAGTGATAACAGTTTTGTACAGAAAGTGTATGTAAAAACGGAATTGTCAGTGTGTCATTTATTTATTCCATTAAAAGTGCTCTGTTAGGATGGGAAGGTTTTTTTATTTGGAAACAGGCTGTATTCACACCAAAAGCTGTTGCCAATCCATATCTAATGTAAACGGGAAAAAAGATTCAAAACTCGTTGTATTATTCATCTAAAATAGCAATGAAATGATATGGAGTAAATGCTTATGAGACAAAGTCTGTTGGTATGTATTGTAAGGCTAAGTAGTGGAACAAAGCTTTTATTGTTGTTCTTCATCTTGAAGTCACCATAATGCCTTCAACAATGAGCTTTGCTCATACCTCATACTAAGATGTCCCATAACACTAGTTTGACTAAATGTCGAACAATTCTACACCCATGTCTTTTGTGGTCATTAACACAGGATCGTCAACAAACATAAGTTTCTTTTCATGTAATAGAATATTCATATATATATATTCATTATATTTCAGTTTTATATATATTCATTATATTTCAGTTTTGTTGTCAATTTTGTGTAATTCCCCGTTAATCAGCAATGCTAAATTCCAATTACTAGTATTCTAAAAATATAAGTTCCAATTATGGGCTTGCAACATCAAATCGCTGTTTTGTCATTGAAGTGTATCTTAATTTCTCAAGTTCCTTAAGTCATTAATTTAAAACGTCTTTATGCATTATTGAAATACATTAACAATTAGCAACTATTTTAAAAGCTATCGATTGACTCTCTCGATTAATTTGTTTTGTATTATTTTATCTATTTTTGATTTATAACACCATCATATATAAGAGACTTCAATGCACAGAATGAACCTTGGTACATGATGTACCCCTTTCCTTTTTATGACGATAAGTCGGGGGACATATTGTTTTACCCCGTCCGTCCGTCCGTCCTTCCGTCCGTCCGCCCGAAGGGGGGGTGCACGGTTTGTCCGCGCAAATCCTCCTACAGTTTTTATGCTAGAAAGTTTTTATTTTGCAGATCATTTGTACATATATTGCAGATGTGCATGTGATAAGGATTTTGATTTTTGGTGCATTTTTGTCAGAAATATACATTGTTGAACTTAGTCATTTTCAGTGATTTTTCATAGAGGATACATAGTTTGTCCGCGCAACTCCTCCTACAGTTTTAATGCTAGGAACTTTTTATTTAGCAGATCATTTGTACCTATATTGAAGATGTACACGTGGAAAGGATTTTGATTTTGGTTAATTTTTGTCAAAAATATACATTGTTGAACTTAGTCATTTTTTGGTGATTTAAGCAGTAACAGTACATTATTTGAATATCCGAGGGCGTCAATCGTAGATTTGACGGTCAAAATGCAGTTTATAGGCGACGCGTAGCGGAGCCTGTAAACGGATATTTTGATCGTCAAATCAAGATTGACGCCCTCGGGTATTCAAATAATGTACTGTTATTGCGATTCTAATGCAACAAATCAATTTCATGTTCTATTTTTAAGTCGTGAATTTGTAACAATATTACGAACCAGACTAAACAGGGAACCTACTTTGTCACAGTTGTGTAGATAGTGGAATTGACGGTCAGTTTTAGTTCTTCTACAGTTTTTTATTTAGCAGATCATTTGTACCTATATTGAAGATGTACACGTGGAACAACGGCAGTAGAATACCGAAGGAACAAGGGAAGCGATGACTACAAAAATCGAAGTCCAAAGACATGGCAAAAACGGTAACAGATAAAAACAAAGATAAAACAAGGACGTGAGACAGCTACAAGGAAAGGATTTTGATTTTGGTTAATTTTTGTCAAAAATATACATTGTTGAACTTAGTCATTTTTGGGGGATTTAAGCAGTAACAGTACATTATTTGAATATCCGGTGGCGTCAATCGTAGATTTGACGGTCAAAATGCAGTTTATAGGCGAGGCGTAGGGGAGCTTGTAAACGGATATTTTGATCGTCAAATCAAGATTGACGCCCTCGGGTATTCAAATAATGTACTGTTATTGCAATTCTAATGCAACAAATCAATTTCATGTTCTATTTTTAAGTCGTGAATTTGTAACAATATTAGGAACCAGACTAAACAGGGAACCAACTTTGTCACAGGTGTGTAGATAGTGGAATTGACGGTCAGTTTTGACCAATCAAAACCTTCGTTATATAAATGTTGCATTAGAATTTGTGATAGAGGGTACATAGTTTGTCCGCACAACTCCTCCTACAGTTTGGATGCTGGGACGTTTTTATTTAGCAGATCTTTTGTACCTATATTGAAGATGTGCATGTGGTAAGGATTTCGATTTTGGTTAAGTTTTGTCAATATTATACATTGATGAACTTAGTCTTTTTTGGTAGTTTGCGATAGAGGGTTTATAGTTTTTCCGCGCAACACCTCCTACAGTTTTGATGCTAGGAAGTTTTTATTTAGCAGATCTTTTGTACCTATATTGAAGATGTGCATGTGGGAAGGATTTTGATTTTGATGCATTTTTGGAAAAATACAATTGTTGAACTTAGTCATTTATTGGGTGAATTATTAATCATGTTAATAGAGGGTACATAGATTGTCCGCACAACGCCTCCTACAGTTTTGATGCTAGGAAGCTTTTATTTTGCAGTTCATTTGTACCTAGCGGTATATTGAAGATGTGCATGTGGTATGTATTTTGATTTTGGTTCATTTTTTTTCATAAATATACATTGTTCAACTTTTAATTTTTGGTGATTTAGTAATAGAGGGTACATAGTCTATCTGTGCAACCTAGAATAACATGTGTCTAGCGGGGGCATCATATGTGTTTTACAGACACAAATATTACTGAAAAATCCCAATTTGATTCAACCTTGCGCGGGGGCATGTCATCCTCTAGTTTTCTTTTCTTTTTTGTTCAAAAATTCCGTTACAAAGTTGATAATATGATTTAACCTTGTCATTCTTTTGTATATAGATGTACGGTTGAGATACTGGACTATGTATTATTTGCTCTGAAAACAAAGAAAAAAATTTTGGAATGATATCTTGTCAAAAATGTTTGGTTTTCCATGAGGAAATACTTGAAGTCTTTTGGAATCATTATAAAGTTTTTGGCTCTGGGAAATATTTTTTACGGTATTTGATAAATATCAAGAAAATATTTTAAAATAACCATAATTCTGATATAATGTTTTTTGTACCCTTGTGTCCATACCAGGCTTGGGGTAATCGCAATCGTTAATCGTAATCAGCTGTAATTGATTATATTTTCTTCAGTAATCATATGTTATCTGTAATCAAGCTCTTTTTAGATTACTTGTAATTGTAGTGTAATCAATTACAGCTGAAAATTTTGAGTAATCATGATTACATCTCGATTACTTAATGATTACTTAGTCAGTGATTGTAACATATCAAATATCCATGCCATATATGTATACATACTGTCATGTGAAATGAAAGAAGTTTATTATCCCCGCACTTTTCTGAAGATAATGCGGTGATATTGTTTTGGTCCCGTCCGTCCGTCTGTCCGTCTCCTTTTGTCTGTCTGCCCGTCTGTCCGTCTGTCCGTTAGATGGACCTTGTCAGTGGAACTCCTCGCTCATTTTTGGATTTAGTGTTTTAATTTTGTTTTAGAATTGTTGTATATATGCTGCAGATGCGCAATAAGCTTTCGGATTTCTGATATTGGTCTTGGTGCAAACAAGAGGCCCCAAGATGTCTATTTTGACAACTGTGAGCTTGTCAGTGGAACTCCTCCTTCATTTTTGGATTAAATGTTTTGATTTTGTTATAGAATTGTTGCATATATGCTGCAGATGCGCAATAAGCTTTGGGATTTTATAAAGTAGTCTTGATGCAAACAAGAGGCCCCAAGATGTCGATTTTGACACATGTGAGCTTTTCAGTGGAACTCCTAAATTTTTGGATTTATGGATTTAATTTTGTTATAGAATTGTTGCATATAGTCTGCAGATGTGCAATAAAGTTTTGGAATTTTGATTCCGGTTCCAACTTTGGTAAATTCCTGAAAATGTTAAAGACTCATATTTTTTAACTTTTAGCATATGCTTTCATTTTTTTTACAAGAGTTTGGAAAAAATAAAATTTTGAATACTTAGAATTCAGAAATATGATTAAAATTTTGGAAAATATCCTGAAAGTCTCAAAGACCACTTATTTTTGGAATTCTACCTAGCAACCATACATGTAGTAATTTGTTTCAATTAGGACTAATATTTTCATTGAATTTCAAAAATATTTGATTCCAATTTTGGTAAATTTCCTGAAAGTCTCAAAGACCACTTAT
>MJUU01035118.1:1493-25666 GCA_002080025.1 Modiolus philippinarum
TTTTTTCCTGATGGACATGGTGAGGGCCAGAATTCTTTTTGTTCATTCCAGGTGTTGGTCAGTGATTTTTTGTTGTTGAAAAATATGGGCCAGAATTTTTTTTTCTGAAAAATCCCAGGCTCCCCCACCGAAAATCAAATGGTCCATGCCTTATAATTGAGCACTGAATCGCAAACCCAGTATAATATAAGTGGGATTTTACATTACATAATATACTTTTATCAAGTCTTTAAATGATGTATTCATTTTAGGTCGTATCTTTTCCTTATTTGTCAATTGAAAAATTCATGTTCTATCAAAAACCGCAATATTTATTCAAGCATTAAACAAGCTGCTCCTAATTAGTTTCTTCAAATTTAACAATATCTAATAGGGAACATTTTTCAGATTACCTTTATTTCTTTACGATACTTTACATTTTTTATGGAAATGAAGCATCAAATATTTATGAAAATATTTAAGATCACCAATTCCATCTACATCTACATCATAAGTAGCCTGGGATCCTGACCCATGCGAGGTTGGGTCAGGTTCTACCAGGCTACATCATTTGGTACTTTAATAATGGGGTCTCATCCCGGATTTTCTAAATCCCGAAATCCAGAACTTAAAAAGGCATTTAAAATTGATAAAATCCAAATTCTTTTTGCACTTTTTAATCATATCTGGTATCACATGTTGAAATCTATATTTCCTATCGACTACTTTTGATAATGTTGATAGACAAAAATCTTTCAGTATGATTATGATTGAATGACTGATGATGATAAACGGAAACTAGGACTCTTCATTGCAGTGGTAGCAGCGGAAGGTTTTGTCTCCTATTTCGGAAAAGCATATTTTGATGACACGAGAGAATAGAAATTGTATTAAAAAAATTGGCTATCCAGAACTTTTATAGCACGCCTGTATCTTTTCTAGCATAAACAGTCTTTCTTAAAGAATGTGTTTGACTATATGTTGTAATCGTCCACAAACTTAATACACTGATGCTTTGTCCGACAACGGATGACAGTGATTGTAAGAACATTTTGCTAGTTTAGGTTTGTCGACTATCCCGCATCCATGACCAGAAAAGACATGGATGTAGCATTGGTCGATAATTAGCAAAGAATTCTGCTCAAACCAGTGCTAGGGACCGTCTTGAACTTACTATGAGGTATAAGCAGAGCTCATTGTTGAAGGCCTCCGTGACTTCAAGATCAAGAACAATAATAAAAGCGTTGTTCCTTTGCTTGGTTCTACCGTGTATTTGTAGGGGCTTTGTATCATGTGCATTTACTCCGTATCCTTTCATTGTTTACTAGTTCCAATTTGCCTAGTGGTGTCAGAGGACAAGATCCGAAACGTGTTTCTATTGGGCCAAATGTTAAACCTTGCGGTTCCTTTCTGGTGGCCATCGCGGAAAAGGTTTGATCTGTAAAAACACTTTTTACAGAGGCTTACCTAAATAAACAACGAGAGGATATGGAGTACATGCACATAAGACAAAGTCTCTACAGTTCATGGTAGAAGTTATCAATGAGACGTTTTTATTGTTGCTTTTCATCTTGAAGTCACCAGGAAGTGACTATTGTGGCAAAAGTTTGGTTCCTATTGGATATATAGTTTCGGAACAAAATATCGTTGAAAGAATCCACATAGGATCCAATGTGAAATTATATTCCATGCTGGTGGCCATCTTTAATAAGATGTAAATTTGAAAAAAAAAAAACACATTTTTGCAGGAGGACAATTGTGTCAAATTTTGGTTCAAATTGCTCGGGCAGTTTCAGAGGATCGTTGATTCCTACCATAGGGTACAATGTTAACAGGCAGCGGCAATCTTGTATACATAGCGGACTTGAGAGAAAAAAACCTTAAACTAATTTCGCTTTGTTTGGTTCCAAACGGCTCTGCAATTTCAGATGAAAAGATCTTTGAATGTGTTACATGTATCCCATACGGTCCAGTGTTAAACTATGTCCCCTGCTGGTAGAAATTTTGGATAAAGCGCGATTAACGAAAACACCTCTTTAGGGGCTACCTAAAGACTGTTGTGACAAAGTCTCGTATCAGTAGTAGTATGGTGGTTTATCGCCTTGAATACCTGTATAGGTCTCTCACGGCATTTTAAACCTGGAGGGACGCCCACTCCAGTGCAATGTAATTTCGGACAGTTGATCTTCCCTGGTATCCGCTGACTGTCGTGAGACTTCGCAGTCGAATTCCTTGGTGGGTCGATCTTTTGGGTGTAGAAGGACTTTGAAGAACTCAAAGCCCTAACTACGATATGCGCCGCCGTTAGCCTGCATGTCTTGGCCCCGAGAGACCAAGACCCATTCTACACATTGAATGGTGCAGTTGCCCAGTCCTCACCATCGTACCGGAGTACTCTCGTGGAGGTGGTCGTGCGTCTTCGAGGACTGGTCTCGTATCAATTAGCTTTCACTTAATGGATTTCCCCAAAGGGCACAATGTTGAACTTTGTTTGTCACGTTTTTGATCAAGAATGAAACTAAAAACAAAAGCATAGGTTTTTGCAGGAGCCGACCCCAGGACTATTGGGGCCAAGTTTGATTCCAAATAGCTATGTAGTTTCAGAGCAGAAGATCTTTGAATGTGTTTTCCGTAGAGTTAAACGTTAAACTACGTTTCGTGTTTCCACTGGCAGTCGTCTCGAATGTAGCGCAGACGAGGCCACCTGAGGACTTTTGCGGCCAAGTTTAGTTCCAGTTGGCCTAGAAGTTTCAGATGAGAATCTTTTCGAACGAAAAGTTTAAGCCGGACATACGACGTACGAACGCAAAGTGATGGAAAACGCTATGACAAGGTAAGCAAATAATAGCATACATGTACATATGATTATGAGCTCTTAGGAAATTAGAGTTGTAGCTGTCAATGATCATTTAGAATAGCAAAAAAACACAAATTTGTTCTGCAAATTTAATTATAATTCGCTTTAATTGTGCAGAAATGCTTAATATGTAACATTAAATCGCTAAATCATGTCAATAGAACGCCAGGACCTACCAGTAGAAATCCAGGACTAAGCGTTAGAAAGCCAGGACCTAAAATTTTCAATTTGTATCCAGTATAGCCAAATTACATCCTTTTTAGGCTTGAAAAGTATTGCTAAATAATTGTATCATACATGAGGATATTTGTTGTTGTTTTTGACTCATTTAGCACAAGTATAGCAAAGATATTCATGATTATTTACACAGTGGAATAACAGCAAATGGCATAAAATATAAATATTGCATTAATGCATTTTTACCAGTATCAAAACAATATCAATTTGTTGTTAGTTTCACCTGTTCATAACTACAACCGTGCTCTCTTTTTTGTGTATCAGCAAAATCGTCTGTCTGTTGTCATTTTTGTTTATCAATGCAGTAGAAATCACGGACAAGCATTAGAAATCACGGACAAAATGCAGTAGAAATCATGTTNTCGCAGGACAACGATACCTACGGTGAAAACATTAAATACAAATGAAATTCTTATGTGAACAAATTGTTCATCATCGTTACACATTCTTTCGTTCTTAAGCAAATTAAAAATTTTGTAAACAGGAGGCAGATGTCCGACAGACCTGAATTAAATAAGTACATTATTATGGAATCCCGTACTAAATTGTAACACGTGGCGTAATAATGCAAAGAGGAGGTATAACGCCTTTCTAAGCGGCGTAATAATGCAAAAAGGGATTTATAACGCCTTTCCAAAACTTTTGCCACCACTTGACGTCCTTCGTCCGTCGCCCGTCCGTCACAACTTTTCATTCAAAAATCTCCTTTGAAACAACTAAGCCAATTGAAACTTAGTCCTTGGGTGGTCCGTTTCAAAACTTGTGTCAGGCTTGTCCGCATGTCATCCAAGATGACCGCCAGCAGAAAACATAAATTACGGAAATGTTGTCCAAAAATGTCAGAAACTGATTGAAAATCCAGAAAACTGGGACGTAACTCACATTCTTTACGTAATAGGGAATATAGACAGGATATTCTGCATATGTCCGTTAAATTGACTTTGAGATCCAATGACCTGAGAGTTTACACGCACACTGGCCTCTCATTGATACTGCCGATGTCTACTGAAATACATGATGACTCTTTACTAAACTCTTCTGGAAGTTATTAAGTTTGATTTTTCTTCCGTAGTGCGACAGTGTTTTACAAGCAGACTAGGCTCCTTTGAGCTAGCCGGCAGGTTTGTGGCTAGCACTCCTTGACCCATCTTTCAAAATTACGCTTTTTCCCTTTTCCTTTTCAAGATTATGGTCATGGAGTTAGTGGTCTACCTGTTTTGGGTTTTATTCGTATGTTTATTATACTATAGGGAAACGGGACAGAGAAAGGGAGGTTTGAGTACCATTAAACCGGTTTAACCCTACCACTGTCTTTTGCTAGTGCCGGTACCAAGTCCGACTGTCTTCAGGTGGTACCCTTCAAAACGTATGTCGAGCTTGTCTGCACCTTATCAAAGATGGCCGCCAGCGGAAAACATAGTTTAACATAGTGATCCTATGGGAAATGCATTCAAAGATCTACTCCTCTAAAATCACTGAGCTAATTGGAACCAAACTTGGTAACAATAGTCCTTTGGTGGCTCCTCTCAAAAGTTGTGATTTTTATGTTCATATCTCATCTAAGATTGCCACCAGCATGAACATAGTTTAACATGTGGGAATGCATTCAAAGATCTTCTCCTCTGAAATCACTGTGTCAATTGGGACCAAACTTGGGCACAACAGTCCTTGAGTGGTCCCCTTTACATTTTGTGGTTTTTATGTTCGTACCTCATCCAAAATAGCTTCCAGCAGGGAACATGGTTTAATATTGGGACCTTATGGGAAATACATTTAAAGATCTTCTATGAAACCACTTATATTCTTGGTCACAATAGTCCTTGGGTGGTCTCCTTCAAAATTTGTGATGTCTATGTTCCTTTTTCAGCCAAGCACATAGTTTACAAAGGACCATGCGAGATTTATTCATTCAGAAGTCTTCCTGGAAACCATAGCAACAATGGTCGCAAAAGTATATGGGTGGCCCTTTTAAAACATTTGTGTTGATAGTGTATATAAGGTTAGAGTAAGAATCCGTTTATTCCAATCAAGGGCCCATGCAGGGCAAATTCATTACAAGTATTACATTATATTACAATATATTAAATATTTCTTCCAAGGTGGAAGCCTGTGGCAACATAACATTAGACTGATTGCCTCTTGAATTATCGGAAGGCCATGGCACATGTGAGCGATACAGGCTCTTGAGAGCCTCTTGCATGTGTCGTTATTACGTCTTTTTATTTTATTTTGTAGTCCCAATAGACTTTTGTAGATATGTTGAACATTTGACTTCTATATAATGAAAAATGGCCAGTTTATCCAAATTACTCGTGACTACAGTTTTTGCTTTTTCCATTTAGCCAATATGTCCATTTAGTAGTTTGTTTTCAATCAGCTTTTACGCAAAAGTCGGTTTATTGATTTCCAAATGTTTTAATTTGATCTGCACTAAAGAGACACAATTTGTCGAAATGGCCATTTGCAAAAATCAAATTTCACAATAACTACACACATGGTATTTTGTCATTAAGCACATCCAGAGACATTAATTTACAAATAACTAACATCGAGAATAAATGAAAGAACAAATATTGCGTGAACCTTCAGTTTTGTCTTTACATAGCTGTCTTATAATAACAACGTAATTAATCAAGGCCAGGGCAAATTTCCTTTAATTTTGGCGAAAGATATCAGACAACAAAGAAATAGCGAAGACAAGTTATTACACACCAGTTATCAATTTGTGATAGAAATATTTGAAGAGGATTATAGATCATTATAGTATCAGCTTTACCTTGTTTGTATATTTGAAGATATTTAGGGATCGACCATATAACCTGAAAAAAGGGGGGTTTGTTTTTTTTCTGGACAGAAATTTTTTTCTCGCTTCCCGTGTATCAACAAAACGACTTTCTATGGTGAAAAAGTGTAACTGTGCATTAAGCCTCTTGAACAGTGACCATATGTAGGTTGAATATTTTAACCTTTCCACATTTTGAATTTATTCATGTTGTCACCCTTTCCCGTTTTCCCTTTTTTTACCAAAATATTTTTATGTGTTATTCACGAATCTCTTCCTTTGTTCAGTTTATTTCCCAAACATTAATATAAGGTTTCATATCAGTTAAATATTTTACTGTGTTCCTAATGATTTCTCACTGGAAATCAATGCCAAAGAAACCTTTTTTTTCTGGGTGGTGACCTTTTATGCTCTTCATTTTATCAATCCAAAATTCTATGACTGCTCAATCTGTTTCATAAGTGGAGGATTTCTTATACAGTCATAATTTAGATTTCGTTGCAATGTACATCCCAAGTGTCCTTTATGAATTTCCAATTTGTTACTTTATAGTGACAAAAGAGGATAATAATAAATGGAACTTTGTTACTCTGTTTGAATGGACCGATTCAGAAATTCAACTTCCGTCCTCGTAAATGACGTTGCGCAAGCTCAGCGTCCTCGTAAAATACGTTTAGACCAATCAAAAACGTTCAGAACAATGACGTTCCCATAATGCCATTCCATCATTGGAGTTAATTATAATATTCATCTGAATAATTGTGTATACTTCATAACAAACTTTTCTACTCGGCGCTAGTTCTCCGGTGTTGACTGTAAACTGGTAAATAACTAAACAAATTATGATGTGTTAAACTGTCGAAATGACCACGCAGTTTCCGTATTTTGTTATTCCAGTATAATAGATCAGTATACATTGTTATTTGGTAAGTGAGGCCACTCCAAACAGATTCCTAGATCTTCGGAAATTTTTCAGAAAATAGAGTAGCGAGCAAGAGCAATTTTTATATTTTTTTTGGTACAAATTCAATTTCACCAAGCAAAGCATAAAATTTTATGGGGGGATGCGTTTTTTATTTCAAAAATATAATGTTGATATTGACGAGGCTTGTTTAGGTATATGTTTAGATTCCCCGTGCAAGATATGTGTGCTCTCTATACATTTAAGTTTTGGTGTACTTGTTCTGGAGAGAATCTCATGATTACATCATCCTACTTTCAAAAATGGCATTTTACCTTTTTTATAATATCCAAATTTTATTCTGAGAAATCTTGCGGAAAAAGAAATCAGTAAAAAGATGTTTTTTTTTTCTGCAACTTCAAATTCCAGGCGAGTGAGTCCGAAGAACATGAAATCAATTTGAAGTGGCCCGAAGAAATATTGTGCTAAATATGCTAAGCTATTTAAAAACGCCAAATTTGACAGAAATGAACGACACAGATAGCAATATGCAACATTTTTTGGTCTTGATGACAGGCAATCTTGAGATTTTGATTGATGGTATATACTGAAATAATTGTCCGGCTGAAGATTATTCTCGTGTTTTATTGACAGCAAACATTTTCATCTCAGAAAGTCAGAATTTCATATACTTAATGGATAAACAGAAACATTTTACCTCAGAAAGTCAGAAATTCATATTCTTCATGGATAAAAAGAAATTTGACACAAAACAAACTATGTCAGGGCTTTCAAAGGGTAAGTTGGGAGCTCTTATCATTGAAAATTAAAGAAAAACAACATCGAAGTTAATTTGATGATTTGATTTCCAAAATAAAGGACTTAAAACATATTGGATGTAGGTCAAATGGCTTGATCTAACAAAGCATGATGGAGAACTCCAGGGTTAACTAAGTAATTTTTCATCCTGTGTCCGCCATTTTGTTTGTATTCAACGTCCTTGAAGACAGCAATGTCGAAGATCTAGTCCAATTCCCACCTCCATCTTTTAATTTTTAGTGTTCTTAATTTTATGTTTGATATATGTATATATGTTTACTTTTTAACACAGTTCGACAACAATTTGCTTGTTTTGACATTGAAGGGATATGGAGAAAATGCAAATGATACAAATGTCTAAAATACAAAACCAAACCAACGAACAACGCTTTTATTGTTGTTGTTCATCTTGAGGTCACCAAGGGACTCTCAAAAATGAGCTTTACTTATACCTCATAGTAAATTTCTATCACCTGTTTGAGCGGAATTCATTGCTAGATGTCGAGCAATGCTACATCCATGTTTCTTTACTCAGGGATGCAGGATAGTTCAAACATAAAGTGTTCTTGCTTGTTCAGTTGTGTTTATACGAACTGATTCAAAAGCATTCCTCGTTATATTTTAACCCAAACATCATTTTTGTTTCATTCAAGGTTATAAGAAATAATATTTTAAAAATGTTTTTAATATGAAAAAATTAATTATTTACAGAAAATTTCATAACTTTCTACATGATGCCAATTAACCCAACAGGGCAAAATGATTGTCAAAGATTGTTAGAGTAATATTGCTAAGTTGTACTATAACATCAAAATAATACTAATGTTTACTTGTTCATATTGTAAACTTGTCATATATCAAAATGTCAACTTTAACATTTGTGTCATTTTTAACGATAGGATTTATCTCCTCCAGCATTATGTCCTTATCTTCAGATTTAGTATCATCAGTAACATCAACAATATCATTTGGTACTTCTATATCTCTTTTTCCACTTTTACTTACTATTCTTAAGTCAGATACTTCCCAGTTTTGACTATATTCTTCTATTTTACGTTGGAATTTGCTTTTGAAACTCAAATTATTAGGATCGACAGTCACGGGATCAGGGGTTTTAAACAAAACAAATCGCAGAATATACGGTAGAAACCCTCCCGCCAAAGTAGCGAACATTTGATTGGTTGCTGAAATTCCGTATTCTTCACCAAAAGCTAATATTACTATAACGACAAAAAACAAGAACACGCAAATGATTAAAAATCTTTGCATGGCACGAAGCAAGCTTGTCAGTAACGGCCCAGGAACACCAGCCTGTCGCAGGTAACACGTATCGAAGAAAAATTTGGAAGTGATGTAGGGTGTATCATTATTGTCGAGGAATAATACTAAACGATTGATTTTCCATTTTATTTTTCCGTCTCTGACTAACAAAGTGACTGGTTTGTCATCAGCGCCGTTGTCATCTTCTAGACTCACTTGGAATGCAGTGTTTTTCTGTATTTCATGATGCAATATACTTATTTTCTCAACTTTTGCCCGCATCTTGTTGACTAGATAATCATTCAGAAATTTGTTAAAGGCTAAATATTCTGTAGTAACTGTGCTAAAACAATCACGGGCATAAAATCCGAGAAGAAAAATTAAAGTGATATATTTCAAGGTGCTTGATGCATTTATGATGATGCCGATAAGTGTGTACATGAGAATTTCAACCAGAAACACTATACATTCCATAGAAAGTAGCACAAACGACAAAATTGTGAGTAAACAAGCCAGAATCACAAATAACTGCAAAAATCTGTTTTTCATGGAAATCCTTTCTGGTCTTTCGATTGATTCTTGGCTGGTCAGAATATCCATTCGGAACACACGATGGATATACTTCCATAATTGTTTTAGTCTATTAAAACATCTAACGGTTAAACAATTTCGTCCGTACGGAAGAAGGTATGCAATAAAATAAATCAACAATCGTACTATAATGTTAATGGTTGGCAGACAATAAAATGCTAAAGTAGCGACTACAATTGGAATGGCGGGAATGTAATACAACCATGCAAATAATATTCCAAAAACCCCATAATGTTTGAAAGGATGAAGCAATATTTGTACAGACCAACCAATGGCGCTGGTTTTTGATATTTCCTTCATGTCTCTCAGACATTTTCGTAAAACGTGCTTTAAAGTTCTTTTAACATGTTTGCTTAATATTCCAAACAGAACAACATCAATAAGGAAGATGGAATAACACACAAGGAAAATGACGTGAATTGGAGTTAAATACCATGTCAAGTTTCCGGTATAGGACAGAACTAAGTTTCTTAGATTTGCGGCTTTCTCCCTTTCATGGCGTTCGGTTTCTTCATATTCGAAGAAGAAATGTAGGCGAAGAATCCACACTTTACCTATCAATATATACATCACCAAACGCATAAATCCACGTAAAAACTTGAACCATGGAATGGTACGATTACATGGTCTGCATGGCCCAAGCATGTTACTTTTGCAACAATCTTTTATAGACGGCTTTTTACGTATTTCACAGTTAACCAATGCAGCATGAAGAGATTCAAGTAAGCCTACTGGTACACGGTTTGACGGCAACAGTCGATCAGGCTCTGTTACTATGTCAATTTTATTTAAAGTAACGGAATATGTCACATCACTATAAAAATTTTCTACAGTTTTCTTAAATTCCTCCATTTCCTCAAAGTATGAAATAGGGAAAACGTTTTCCATAGTTTTAGGTTTAGTAGTTGTTTTCCGTATGGTAAGCGTCACAGGATCTTTCAGTTTGTGTTCATAAGACGTTGTTTCGTATTTTTTTCTGTATAGTTTGGTCGGAATAAGCAACGGACTGAACATTACCGCAAAAAAGTTCATTAGAAATATACAGACAAATAAGATGGTGAGATACCTGTCTGATTTTAATTCTTGACATTTTGTAAGACCGGTTTGTGTCTTATGGCAACAGATGTAATAAAATATGGCCTTTCCATTCTGTTCAGCAATATTCAAATGACAGATATGGTCATTTTCAGTCAAGGTTTCATCTTTCACAGCGATATTTGTGCTGGGCGTTTTAAATCTGTACAATAGAAACTCACCAAGCGTTTTTGACACTATTGTTGCGTTGCCAATTGTGAGACAGTTCGGCGGATCTTGCGTTATTACAACATCAACACTTTCTGTCCCAAAACTTAAGGACCATAATGAAAATATTTCATACTGTGGACGCAAAAGGAGCAAGCTTCTTCCATGTCTACCGGAAGTACGTACCCATGACAATGGTCTGTAAACGTTCGCTTTATCCTCCTGAATTAAAGGTCCAGTGAAGTTTTTAACATGAAAATACACGTAAATAACTTTGATTCCATCTTCTGCCATTTGATCAACAGTCGATGCAATTTTCGGGTCCAATGGCTTGATGACACAATTAGCTAGTGAATCAATAAAAGTGTTATTCGACGTGGCTTGTCCTCCATGTACCATCAATGTTAAAATTACCAACAAAAGTCCACAAAAATACCATTCTCCATTATGTCTATCCATACTGGTCATTCACTACGAATGAGAACAGTGTACAAATATTTGTTTGTTTGACTACTTTATGGCTTGTTTCACCTGTATTACGGATGAATAACTGTTCTCTTTGTGTAGACAAATTTGAAACGACTAAGTGCAAATAATTTTTAAAAAAGATTATGGTCAATAAAATGATGTGGTATAATTGTTGAAACCAAAACGCATCATGTGTGAAAAACTATAAATTAGACATGTGCAGAGTTTGTTACAAAATTTAAAATTCATTCGGTTCATTGAATTTGTAAGCTGGATTACCTGGTCGGATATAAAGGTTAAATTTCATTATTATTTTTGAAAATAAAATGGGGGCTTACGAATTCATAGTTTAAAAATGGACTACAACATACGGAATTTTCAGAGCCGGTCAAATGAAATTAAACGGAAAAGCCAAGTGCAAAAAAAAGGATAGACGAACACAAATGTTAAATTGACAGTATCGTCTTCATATAATATTTTGAGAGCGATAATGCCATGCATTTGCAAAAATTAAATCAACAGTAACCTCGGTATATGAAATGTTTTATGTTAGGGCACTGCTTTTCCTACAGTGGACACGGATTACTGTGTTGATTGTATTTGTTTTTCCATTTTCATCTTTTCCCTGTAGAAAAATACTAAAACTGCATACATGAATAAGCATGATAAAATTTAAACAAAAATGTTATAATTGTTTATCTTGGTCTAATTGACCAAATATTAAATTATTGTTAAATCGGATTTTTCTATCATTTTCTTCAACAAAACAGAGATTTCAACATTTTTGTTTATATCTATAAACGAGAGAATTCTGAAACTCCCAAATCTTTGAGGATGTACAATTATGTTTATGAAATCAATTCATCTAAAACCTTCACCGCCTTTCTCCACCCTTTTGTTCGAGTTTTACTTGGAATTAAAACTAACTAAATTTTTATGTATTGTTAAGACATTCAAGGGGATCATATCCTTCGATTTTGACTGTTTTCTTTTTTCTTCAAGATTTCTTGCTTCTCATCAAAGCAAATTAGCATCTTGAAAAATTTTATCCCTCACTCCTGAATTTCACGAGTGAGTGATAAATTCGCTGTATGGTCGATACAGCGACTTCCTTCACAGAGCCCGGTTGCTCACAAATAGGCAACTTGACAAGGGTATGTTATCCAACCCTTGAAGTCATCCCTATAGGAGTTTTACTGTCGAAATTACCATCTTGTGGACCGCTATGGGACATCTGTTTCCGAGATGACAACAGAGATTAATTGTTGTTTCCTCTACCGGATTTGAACTTACTACTAGAGTCGACATGTTCAACACGGTGGGTGTCTTATAAGAAGCAGGAGATGCTTACTCTACCACTGTACCTGATCTCAACCATGTTTTTTTATTGGGTCCGTGTTGTTCATCGTTCTCTGTGTGTTTGTCTTCATTTTTCTTTTCTGTGCCGTTCTCATGTTGTCTCTGTTTCTTTGTGTTGCCGATGTTGCCATTGTCCTTGGATTATTCGTTCAGATTGGCGGTTCTCACTTACTTTTCAGTTAAAATTTGGATTTTTTTTTGTGTAAAAAAAAATTATGTTTGCTCGCTAGTAAATATCAAAATTTTACATTTTTGAAATAGGAAACACATTCTCCTCACAAAATTTTGGGCTTCGCTGAATAAAATTGAATCTGTACAGAAACCATTTTGCTCGTTCGCTACTCTATTTTCTGCAAAAATGCCTGAGGAACTAGGAATTGGTTTAAAGTGGCCTTTTGTAGTTTTCCGTACTTTCTGTTATATGTAGCCGTGTTTTAATTGTGATCGATAAAATAAATCAACTTTGCATGCAAATATTGAAAGATCAGGTTAATGAGCAAAAATATTTAGACTAAGTAAGTACACATCTACATAGACGTCTGTCTAAAAAAGGTGAATAAAACTTACGATTGATTTTATGATTAGTTAGACAAAATGGGTAGGGGCAGGAAAATTAGCTTTCTATACGACCCCAGTAAGGCTGCTCTCCTTAGAACAATATAGAAGGGTTCTTTATACTGCATACAGCGTGTCGTTTCCACACATTTCGTCTACAATGGTTCGCTGCCAGACTTTCCGTATACACTGACTATCCTGTATATATTCACTACTTATGTTATGATTTATTTCATCGATCCTTCTGGTTTAAATACATCGTCAAACGAATACCGAGGCAAGAATGGGGAAAGGAGGAATTCTAAAATCATAAATCTAAAATCTCGACAATTCATGTTTAAATATTGCCAAAAAGATGCTTTAATGATATTGTCGCGAATCACGGTTGTATGTATATGTTATCGGGCTCTTGACAGCTATGTATCGTAAAATATCAACCCGTGAGCCAGAATATGAAGCTCAGGGGCGAGTGAGCGTAGCGAACGAGCCCTAAGCTTCATATTCTGGCGAACGGAGTGATATTTTACAATACATCAGCTGTCAAAAACCCGATAACTTGTTTATCATCTTTTATTTTGTATTTCAGATTTGTAATAATTGAGCTGAGGTTTCAAATTCTCCCAAAGTTGCGCGGGAATTTCGGCATACATGTCATTCACGCCTTTCAACAATTTTAAGCTCAAAAACGTGTTTTATATTTTTTTTATCATTTTATTGGCAAAGGTTTTGTCCTAGGTGAATATTTTGACCGAAATACTCTAAATAATGTCGATTTTGAATTTTGCAGGAACCTTTGGTTGTTACGGTATTCTATCGTTCCTTGGAGCTTTTATGACGTCATAATGTGAAATCGTCAAAGCTTTGCAGGATATATCAACGACCAAGTTTCTACAATTTTTCTGACGTGTAGTTTGTCTATTCGGAAATCATGATTCTGTTTTGAATACCTAATCGGAAAGACCAAATGCAATAGATGTTTATTTTTAGCCATTTCATTTCATTTGAAACCTTGAAAAAAGTTATTGCCTTTGAAACTTTCGGAGAATCGCTTGATATATCCAGGTCAACTCCTGATATATCCGGGTCAACCAGATATGGCTTTTGCGGAAAGGTTCTACAGGCTGATATAACCATGGGGAAGGATGATGAAATAAAGGTGCTAGGGGCCGTCTTGGACTAACTATGAGGTATAAGCAAAGCTCATTGTTGAAGGTCTCATGGTGACTTCAAGACGAAGAAAAACAATAAAAGCGTTGTTCCTTGTCGAGACTTTGTCTCATTTGCATTTACTCCATATCCATTCATTAGTTAATGTTTAATTGTATTACATAGTACTCTTGAAATTAAAATGGAAATTCACTTGGAACAAACATATCGATAAACAGATTAAGGAATTACTGAATTGTTGTTATTTTCTTTAAAACAGTATCGATGTCTATATTCGCTATCGATTTTTTTCTTCCGAACTTTTCGAAAAGTGTTTGAAATTCGTAAAATATGTTTGAGCATTCCTTGTGAATTTTCGTCGAGTGCTGACGAATTTTGAAATATTTTGTCTGAACTCTATGGCACACTGTGTAAAAGTTTCCTTTGAATCTTTGTATAGTTCAATGGAAAATTAAGGTTAAGTAATTTGAAAAATAAAAAAAAACTTTCTGCAATGTACATTGTATGAACAATCGATTTCCGCAAAAATAAGATTAAGTTTTTTGCCTCTGATGTCAATCAATTTTAATAGGAGTTTACTTTTTTAAATTAGTTTATATGTAATCAATTTGTACAGAAAAACATTTTGCTCGCTCGCTGCTCTATTGTCGAAAAAAATGCCTCAAGAAGTGGTTTAGAGTGGCCTTTTGTAGTTTTCCGTACTTTCTGTTATATGCAGTCCTCTTTTAATTGCGATCGTTAAAATGAAGCAACTTTGCATGCAAATGTGAAAATCAGGTTAATGAGCAAAGATGTTTAGACTAAGTAAGTTCACATCTACATAGACGTCTATCTGAAAAAGGTGAATAAAACTTACGATTGGTTTTATGATTAGTTAGACGAAATGGGTAGGGGCAGGAAAATTAGCTTTCTATACGACCCCAGTAAGTCTGCTCTCCTAATAACAATATAGAAGGGTTCTTTATATTGCATACAGCGTGTCGTTTCCACACATTTCGTCTACAATAGTTCGCAGCTAGACTTTCCGTATACACTGACTATCCTGTATATATAGACATTCACCTATTCACCACTTATGTTATGACTTATTTTATCGATCCTTATGGTTTAAATACATCGGCAAAATATAGAAAATCAAGATATTATTGATACTCTAGATAGCGAAATAACAAAAGACGAAATTTTGTCGTCTGTCAAACATTTAAAAAATGGTAAAGCCCCGGGGGACGATGACGTAGTAAATGAATATATAAAAAGCAATATACATCAGTTTCTACCTATTTATAAGAAACTGTTTAATCTGGTGTTTAGTTCGGGGATTATACCAAATTCTTGGTTGACTGGGGTAATTAGAATAAGGGCGACCCAAACAACTTGGTAAATTACCGTGCGATCTGTCTTACTTCAAATCTTGGAAAAGTTTTCACCTCTATTCTTAATTCAAGACTTAATAAATTATCAGATGAGATCGGACTTATTACTGATGCTTAGGGTGGTTTTCGAAAGGGTTATTCGGTTCAAGATAGTATGTTTATTATGCACGCGTTGATATCATTGTACTTAAACTCGGGTAAAAAACTTTTTTGCGCCTTTATAGATTTCAGAAAGGCATTCGACACTGTGTGGAGGGTGGGTCTATGGCGGAAGCTTGTTAAGTATAATATTGGTGGGAAAATGTTCAATGTAATATTATATATGTATACGGATATTAAGTCTTGTGTTAAGAGTGGGATATTAAAAACTGACTTCTTTCCTTGTGAAATTGGGGTGAGGCAGGGAGAAAAGTCACCCCCCTTTCTCTTTGCTCTGTACCTCAATGACTTGGAAGAATATCTATCCGATAATTCTGTTGATGGATTAAAAATGTTGAATGAAAAAGTAATGGATAGTTTGAATTTGTATATTAAGTTGTTTATTCTTTTATATGCTGATGATACCGTAATTTTTGCGGAGTCTGCGTCAGAGTTACAAAAGGCGCTGTCTTTTTTTAAAAAATATTGTGCAGATTGGAAATTAAGTGTAAATGTAGCAAAGACGACGATCATAGTTTTCTCAAAACGGAAATTTGCACAAAACGTCATATTTAAACTATATGATCAAAACTTAGAAATAAAAGACTCTTATGTTTACTTGGGTCTTTTGTTTAACTATAATGGAAATTTTTTTCAAGCACGTAAAAAATTGGTTAATCAGGCTCAAAACGCTCTTTATGCCCTCTACAAAAAGATACAAAACATTTCCATTCCCATTGATCTGCAGTTGAAACTATTTGATGTGTTAGTATTTCCTATTTTAACTTACTCTTCAGAAATTTGGGGTTTTGAAAATAAGACCAATGTTGAAAATTACATCTGCAATTCTGTAAACGGATACTTGGTATTAGATCATCTACACCTAACTTTATGGTATATGGTGAGCTTGGGCGATTTCCTCTTGAAGTAAATATCAATGAAGATGTTGTGTTTTTGGCATAAACTGGTTTCTAATGAAAACAAACTGTCAGGCAATTATACAAATTATTATTGTACCTTTATGAGCAAGGTGATCATAATTTCAAGTGGATCAATTATTTAAAATCTATTTTTGATGATTGTGGGTTCAGTGAAATTTGGAATATTCAAGGAAATGTTAGTTTAGATTTTTTGAAAATGAATATAAAGCAGCGTCTCCAAGACCAGTATATTCAAAAATGGTTTACCGATATGAATAATTCATCTAAGGGGCAGTATTATTGCAATTTTAAACAAGAGTTTAAACTAGAACCTTATCTTCTTAACTTAAAAGGGGGTCATCGATCTAGCATTTGTAAACTTAGGGTTTGTAATATTAAATTTCCTATAGAAACTGGGAGGTGGAAGAACATTCCGAGGGAAGAAAGAATTTGTGGGATTTGTGGAACTGGTCTTGGAGATGAATATCACTATCTCTGTGAATGTAACAATCCCTTAGTTTTAGAAATTAGACAAAAATTTATTCCATCGTACTATACTAGGTACCCAAGTAGAGAGAAAATTTATACTATGCTGAAATTATGTAATATTAGGGTGTTAATAAATATATCAATATTTATTCAAAAATTACAAACGATGCTTATTTAGTCATTTGTGTATGTAATACATGTAATGTTTTTGTATGTTATCTATGTCATGTTTTGTACGTTATATATGTCATGTTTTGTATGTTGTTTACGTCAAGATATGTATTGTCAATATGTAACTTAAATGTATGATTATACTCCTGTTACGCAGTATTCTGCGACTGAGTTTCTTTTCTGAATAAATGAAAAAAAAATAAATGCAAACGAATACCGAAGCAAGAATGAGGAAAAGGGGAATTCTAAAATCATAAATCCAAATTCACGGCAATTCATGTTTAAATGTTGTCAAAAAGATGGTTTATTGATATTGTCGCGAATCACGGTTGTATAAAGATGCTAGGGGCCGTCTTGAACTAACAAAGCTCGTTGGTGTCTTCGAGACGAAGAAAAACAATAAAAGCGTTTTTCTATTACTTGGTTTTGCCATGTCCTAGCCGAGACTTTCTCTCCTTTGCATTTACTCCATATCCCTTCATTAATTAATGTTTAATTGTATCACATATAGTACTCTTGAAAATAAAATGGAAATTCACTTGGAACACACATATCGATAAACAGATTAAAGAATTACTGAATAATTGTTATTTTCTTTAAAACAGTATCGATGTCTATGTTCGCTATCGATTTTTTTCTTCCGAACTGGTCGAAAAGTGTTTGAAAAATAAAAAATAAAATATGTTTGAGCATAAATAAATAAATAATAACTTTATTTAGAGAGAGTAACTTATTTGGATTGAACCAATTTTCAATAAGGCTCTCTTTATAACAAACAGAAATATATATATACATATAGATATCAGCAAATATAAAGAAAACAATAACATATCAATATACAAGTAATATACACAATCATTAGCTTAATAGCAAAAATGATACAGTCTATTAGAAATTTAACAGTTTATAAATCTTTTTGAATTCATGAACAGTTTTTGAGTTTTTGAAAGCATTCGGTTGAGAGTTCCATACTTTTGGTCCACTGAAAGAGAAACTTGTTTTATATATTTCCGTATTTGGTTTTGGGACAAGAAAATTGTCTGATGATGAAAATCTGGTATTGTATGATTCATTGTCTTTTGCAGAAACAAGTAGAATTGATAAGTATTCTGGGGCTAATTTATTTTTAGATTTATACACCAATAATGCCTTGTGGTAATGTATTCTTTTTATTATTGGAACGATGCCACATTCTTCAAATAGTTCGCTAGATGGTTTTGTAAAATCGTGTTCATCTAATATAATTCTTGCAGCTCTTTTTTGTAATTTTAGTAGACTTTCAATCAGATATTAACTACAGTTCCCCCAAACTGAACAACAATTAATCAAAATGGGGAAGAATATATGCATTATAAAAAAGAACTCTCGTCTTGTGATTCAAGTATTTCTTTATTCTTCAGAGTAATGCCAAAGATGAATTGACCCGTTTAGTAATATAATTTATATGTTCAATCCATGAAAAAGTTGAATCAATGAAAACACCAAGCACCTTTTCACAATGACTTTCATTAATCTGATGGCCATTAATAGATATTTCAAAAGTGTCACGAGATACGGTATTAAGTTTCTGTTTTGATCCTATACACATAGACTTTGTCTTTGACACATTAAGAACCATTCTATATTCATTGCACCATTGCGAAATGTCTTCAAGTACCGTATTTAGTGCCCGAGTTATACAATGCTTGTTTTTCCCAATCGCTGATAGAGTACTATCATCCGCAAAGAGATCAGTGTTATAATTTGGGTTATATAAAGGAAGGTCATTGATATAAATCAAAAATAATATAGGGCCTAAAACTGACCCGTGAAGTACACCTGACTTTACTTGTTGGGAATCAGAAAACGTGTTTGAAATGGAAACGGTCTGTCTTTCAAATAAGAAGAAAACCACTGTAGAAAAGTGTTTGAAAATTTAAGCATTCCTTGTGAATGTTCGTTGAGTGCTGACGAATTTTGAAATATTTTGTCTGAACCCTATGGCATACTGTGTAAAAGTTTCCTTTGAATCTATATAAATAAAAAAAAAACTCTCTGCAATGTACATTGTATGAACAATCGATTTCCGGAAATATAAGATTAAGTTTTTTGACTCTGATGTCAATTAATTTTAATAGGAGTTTACTTTTTCAAATAAATTTATATGTAATCAATTTGTACAGAAAAACATTTTGCTCGCTCGCTGCTCTATTTTCTGAAAAAAGTGCCTGAAGAACTATGAAATGGTTTAGAGTGGCCTTTTGTAGTTTTCCGTACTTTCTGTTATATGCAGTCCTCTTTTAATTGCGATCGTTAAAATGAAACAACTTTGCATGCAAATGTGAAAATCATGTTATTGAAAGATCAGAGCAAAGATGTTTAGACTTAGTAAGTACACATTTACATAGACGTCTGAATAAAAAAGGTGAATAAAACTTACGATTGATTTTATGATTAGTTAGACGAAATGGGTAGGGGCAGGAAATACATCGGCAAACGAATACCGAAGCAAGAATGAGGAAAGAGGGGGGGGGGTTCTAAAATTATAAATCCAAAAATCACGGCAATTCATGTTTAAATGTTGTCAAAAAGATGAATTTTATTTGGTTTAATGATATTGTCGCGAATCACGGTTGCATAAAGGTGCTAGAGGTCGTCTTGAACTAACTATGAGGTATGAGCAAAGCTTATTGTTGAAGGCCTCACGGCGACTTCAAGACGAAGAAAAACACTAAAAGCGTTTTTCCATTGCTTGGTTTTGCCATGTATTTACCGAGACCTTGTCTCATTTGCATTTACTCATATTGTTTCATTGCATCCTTGCATTGTCCCACACATTTTATTCATAGTGAGCACTTATCAACCGGGAGCTAAAAACTATAAGGGAAAGTTCATTTTCTCCCTACCTAGAAACTTGAAAAAAGTTTATCCTGAAAAGGTCATGTTCAGAAATCAATTTCATAATGTTAATGCGATGCAGAATTGTATATTCAACAACATTTCCAAATATTTTTTTCTGCCCACGCCCATTGAGAGTGTCACTAAATTATTCCATCAATTTTGAGTAGTTTTGACAATCACACAGTAACAGTTTTAAAACAATGTTTTCTCAATAAAAGAACGTTTTTTATATTGTATAACTGTTCCATACAGTGAATGTTGCGACATGAAAAACAGAATAAATGAAATGTTAAAACGAAGCGCAAGTGTCATAAATTTGATATTTTTATTTCCGTTGCTATGTCATCTTTGAAGAAGCTAATGTAAACAGATTTTCAAGGGAGACAATTAATGCAAAGTATGGACACCTGACGCTTTTACCATTAAACTGAAAAGATATGTGTTGCATCTATTATGCTAAGATCAAAAGATATTGATCAATTAAACCGTTTTGTGGTTGAAAAAGAACTCTAAAACTGTAACAGATAGCTGATGTAAAGATCTACATTGTTACTTAGGGATCAATGTAATTGCACGATCTGTTACGGGTATATAGAACAAAAAGTGACTTTATCCAATGTCAGAACTTTTGATGTAGCTCAAATGCAATTTAAGACAAAATTTACATTCAATGAAAATGTCCAGCAAGAAAAATCAGAACTGTGGTCAAGGTAAAATGCCTAGGTCCTTACATTTGAGAATAGAATTAAAAACACATTATCAAAATGATAAGATATTATTCATTAGTACAATCAATAATGGTACAACGTTTCGTCAAAACTTCCTGGAACGACCTGGCTGTTGAACAATTGACGTTTTCGTTGTCTGTGGTCTAAAATCCCACTTTCATGGTATATTTTGAAAACAGTTTCACTAGTTTATGCTTTTCTTGTTGTGAAGTTTCAATTTATACTTAAATAACAAAATACCGAGGTTACTTTAAATTTTGCTTCTGCATATGCGCATTTCGAAAGATATGACAATAGCAAAAATAAAAGTGTTGTTTGGTTTCATAATGTGTTTTATAGACTTTGACTCATATCCTTTCATTGCTTATTCAAGACTGAGGATTGTCCCTCCTAAGGGAGCAACCATATGATTTCTANTTTTTTTGCTATAGGTAACCGTCCTGCCTTTTTTTTTTAGTTTGACCATAGCCCCCCCCCCTAAAAATAAAATGGTTGCTCCCTTAAGTGTGGAATATTAAAAAATTACCAGTACTAGAATTGTGTGCTCTTTATACATTTCAGTCACTGTATATTAAGTATGATAAAATCTAAACACCAATGTTATTGTTAATCTTGGTCTAAATAACCAGAAATTAATTTATTTCTATTGACTTCCTCAACAGAAAAGCGATTTATTTTTTTTGTATCAATGAACGAGAGAATTCTGAAACTCCCAAATCTATGTGATGGTGCAATTGCTTCTTATTAAAAGTCAATTTACCTAAAACCGCTTTTCTACACCTTTTTGTTACTGTTTTAATTGAATTAAAATAATTTCAACTTTTATGCATTGTTTACACATTCAAGGGAATCATATCCTTCAATTTTTGATTTTTTTCTTTTTTCTTCAAGACTTCTCAGGTGAGCTAAAAAAATAGCATTTTAAAAATAAAATTTTATCCCTTACTCCCACATTTCAGTTAAATTTGGATTTTTGGGTAAAAAATCACGTTTGCTGGGTAGTCAATATCAAAATTTTACACTTTTGAAATAAAAAAAACTCATTCCCCTCACAAAATTTTGGGTTTCGCCGAATAAAATTGAATCTGTACAGAAATACATTTTGCTCGCTGGCTGCTCTATTTTCTGAAAAAATGCCCTAAGAACCAGGAATTGGTCCGGAGTGGCCTTATGTAGTTTTCTGCACTTGCTGTTATTCTGTATTTCTTAACTGCGATTGTTAAAATGAATCGACTATGCATGCAAGTATTGAAAGATGTGGCTATATAATGAGCGAAGATGTTTGGACTCAGTAAGTACAAATCGTCATAGACCTCTGTCTAAATAAATGAAAAGGTTACTTTAACGTACTATTGATTTTTTTATTAGTTAGACGAAATGGGTAGGGGCAGGAAAGTTAGCCTTCTATACGACCCCAGATTGTCCGTATTATGACCTTACTATCCTACATTTATAGACGAGGCATTCACTTATTCACCACCTATGTTATGACTTATTTCATATATCCTTTTGGTTAAGGGACCAACCATTTAACTTGAAAGAGGGGGTTGTTTTTTTTTAATTCTGGACATGAAATTTTTTCGTGCTTCACGCATTTTTTTTTCAACTTTCATCAACAAAGTATTTTTTCCTCAAAATTAGCAATATTTTTTAGGCAGAAAGCCTCCTTCAGAGTATTTTCTTTTCATTATTGTTTGCAGTCAAAATATTTTTTTTACATCAAATCAGCTTAAAATATTTTTTTTTGGAAAAAACCATAGCCCCTCCCCTTCAAGTTAAATGGTTGGTTCCTTAAAGGTTGTCAAAAAGATATAAATTTTATTTGGTTTAATGATATTGTCGCAAATCATGGTTGTATAAAGAACAATGTTAATTCTTTTACGTAGCACATTTGAAAATAAAAAGGAATCCTAGTTGGAACAAACATTTCGATAAACAGATAAAAGAATTAATTCAAAATCTTTATTGAAATTTTGTTATTTTCTTTAAAACAGCATCGATGTCTATATTCAAAATATTTTCCATTGAGGAAATATTTTCTTTTTTTTCGCTATCAATTTTTTTTCCTACCTGGTCGAAAAGTGTTTGAAATTTGAAAAAAAAATGTTGAGCAATGCTTGTGAATGTTCGTTCAATGCTTATGAAGTTCGAAATATTTTGTCTGAACCCTATGGCATACCGTGTAAAAGTTTCCCTTTGAATCTATGTATAGTTCAAGGGAAAATTAAGGTTAAGTAATTTGAAAAATAACAAACTTTCTGTAATGTACATTGTATGAACAAAACGATTTCCGGAAATATAAGGGTCAAAAGTCATTAGCCCCTAAACCATTTACAAAATTATTTAAAAGGAAGTGAGAACCGCAAAATCCGCAATCAGACTTTAAATAAACTTTTGTAGGAGAATTAATTTATATGTACTTGATTGAGTCTAATATTTATGTAATTGTAACTTCATCAAATGAAAAACAGCACTTGATTAAAAACTTTATTCCTAATCGTAATTGTTCCTACTGTATAAAAATTGCGTCGAATAAAACAGAAATTATACTGATAGAACACCGAGAATGTAAATTTGTTATTAAGGTCTCTAACACCTTACTATATTTCTTCTATTTAACACGTGCACTATAGAAGCCTTTACCACCACCATAGCAGAATGACCTTGTAAAGGTCATTCCGACTCATTCAGAAAGACTTTTCTGTATTTGTTTTGATTATTATTACATGCCATCTCAAATAGCTGGATATTTCTATTCGACACTTTAGGACAATAATATATACTACTACTCGAAGATAAGAAATAGGGAAAGTCTTGGAATCATTTTGCTTTACTGAGTACTTCTAGGCCTGCATAGAGACCTGAAGCTGTTGCATTTGTAATGCTAATATCAAAGGACTGAGATTGACATTGATGAATTAAACATTTGCCCTTAGACCTTGTTATTGAAAAAAAACTGAAACTGTAACAGAAAGCCGATGTTAAGAGCTTCATTTTTACATAGGGATCAGATCATTGCACGATCTGTTACGGGAACATGGATCAAAAAGTGACTTTATCCAATGTCAGACTTTTGCTTATAGCTCAAATACCATTTAAGACAAAAAAAGACATTTTGTACATGAGATAGTATCTCATGTGCACTCTTTGTTCATTTACTATTATCTAAATTTATGTAAATTCTAAAACCGAAGGATTAACTTCCTCCATCGTAGTTTTGTCCTTAGCTATATTTGATATTACTGATTATTCGGATT
>MJUU01035118.1:33101-52324 GCA_002080025.1 Modiolus philippinarum
AATTTCCTGAAAGTCTCAAAGACCACTTATTTTTTGGAATTCTACTTAGCAACCATATATCCTAGAATTCTTTTAGTAACAATAATGACTATCAATAGGTAGATTTCAAAGATAATGAAAAAAATTATGCCAAGGGTGTATAACAACTGTTTTCTGTGTCAAACAGGGAGTGCGGGGATAGCTGTCGTTTCCGACAACATCTAGTTTAGATTTTTTTTTATGCTCTGTAAAATAATTTCATTCGGATGTGATGATTTTAAGTAATTTATTCTGTCGTAAATTGTTAAAAATGTAAGAGATAAAAAAGACTAAAATTCAGACACTCAGTACTCTTATATAAAGTTCAAACTGAAGTTATAAATCATATTAATTTACAATATACGAACAAACAAGTTCTACAACTTAAAAAGTTAATAAACTTATAAAATCGTTCTGACATATACTCGACACTGTTAAATGTCTAAAGAGTAGGTAAAAGAGAGAGATCTGTGGCATATTGCTTTAAATTTGCTGGTGTAGAAATGGGTGTCATGGAAAAAGGTTTGTGTGTTGTAGCTCCACCTTGCCGTAGTGCTTCATATACTGCAGAACAACAGTTGTTTCCAAGAAGATGATAATTTTGGGTGCCTTTATACTGATCCCACCAAGTTTTTATGTTTGCTGAATTAAGTTTTGCAGGTGGAATTTCAATCATACAGTCTGCAGCCTTGCCTTCCCATTCTACATCTTGTTGATACGAAGATGCCGTCTCAGATTCAACAGATTTCTGCAAGAGTTGAAAACTACATTGAATTAAAATATATAGAAAATATTTTGTTGAAATAGGACTGTTGTCAATTTGAACAATTCCACGTGTTAGAGATGTATGCTCTTTATTTTTCTTAGATATGGTGTACTTGTACAAGAGATAATATCTCACGTATACACTTTGTTCAATTACTATTATCTAAATTTATGTAAATTCTAAAACCTAAGTAAACTCCCTCCATCGTAGTCCTTGGCGATATTTGATATTACTAATTATTCGGATTTCGTTTTGTTTAATGCATTTAAACATCTTTTGGAATTATTGATTTCCTATGTTTGGGTTCTAGTGCTGCTGATTAGGAATTAATTTCCGAAATGGCCATACAACTCATTAAAATTATTGCAGTTGGATTTAACATGTGTGTTATGGTCTCATGTTCGTTTACTCCATATCCTTTCGTAAAATAATAAATGAAAAAAATACACTGGGATCAAATATAAGCGCCAAGAATTATCTTCCAGAACACTTTCATGATAAAAGAGCGTTTAAACGAAAACTATTTTATAGAAAATTTGAATTAACTATTTAAAACTCCTATTTGAAAAATGCGCACATGAAAACTGAATCTAAAATAACTTGGGTATTTTGTTGTTCATTACCACTGGGCCGATGCCACTGCTGGTTGACTGTTAGTCTCCGCGGGTATTCACTAACCTAGTAGCCAGTACTTCGGTTCTGGCCCGAAAACAAATTTTATTTGAAAACTTGCAATATCTAAATTTAAGAAAATTTTATTAATAATAAAAAGCACATCATGCATACCTCTGTCCTTATCTGATATTGGAATCCCTATTTAGATCCTATTGATAATTTGTACTCTATCTGCTTAAACGCAAATTTTATGGATTTCCAAACTTTGACTTGATCTGCACTGAAGAGACATAAGTTGTTGAAAAGCCCATATACAGACACTAAATTTACAGTAACTTCGGTATTTTGTTATTTTGTACCACCGGGCTGATGCCCAGCCGGTAGATTGTTAATTCTGGAGGTATTAACCATCTCAATACCCAGTACATCGGTGCTGGTCAGAAAATCAATTTTATTGAAAGCTTGCAATATCTAAATTGTCAAAGTATGTGGTGTATTCCTCATGCACAGCTCTGTCCTTACCTGATTAAGGCTTTCCTTTCTAAATCTTTTTGGTAATTTGTTTTCTATCAGCTAAACGCATTTTTCGGTTTATGGATGTCCAAACTTTTGACTTAATCTGCACTAAGGACACATAAGTTGTCGAAATTCGCATAAATAGAGACTAAATTCACAATAACTTCGGTAGTTTGGTTTTCATTACCACTGGACCGATGGTACGGCTGGTGGACTGCAAGTCCCCAACGATATTCACAAAACCATAAGCAAGTACTTCGGTGCTGGCTCGAAAACCGATTTTATTTGAAAATTTGCAATATCTAAATGTTGGAAATCCATAAACCGGAATACACGTACACGTTAAAGCTGATAGAGAACACATTACCAATAGGATATAAAAAGAAAAGCTGAAATTAGCTAAGGACAGAGCTACACAGGAGAGAACACTCTTTCTGACGTTTCGGTTCTCACTTACTTTTAAGAAAATTTGGTTAAAACCAAGAAGTATCTCCCTCCTGCATAGCTCCATCCTAAGCTGATTTTTCTTTTTCTTTTTAGACTCTTTTCGTGATTTTTTCTGTTCCAGCTTTAACGCATTTCCGGTTTATGGATGTCCTAACTTTTGACATGTTCAGCACTGAAGACATTCATTGTCGAAATGCGCATATGCAGAAACTAAATTCACAGGAACTTCGGCGTTTTGTTATTTATTACCACTTGGCCGATGTCACTGCTGATGTTTGTTTATTATACTATAGAGAAACGGGATACAGAAAAGGGAGGTTTGGGTTATAGCACATGCTAGTGCCGGTACCAAGTTCCGCTATCCCGAGTTCCTATCGTTTTCAATGTTTGTCTTTTGTCATTTTATTGTTTTTCTTGTGGGGTTCCCTGGCGGATTGTGGCATGTGATTGTGGTTTTTGGCCATTGTAAGTGTTTCCTGTTATCTTTTCTACATTAACTGTTTATGCCCGAGGATATTCGCCAACCTAGTAGCCAATACTTCGGTTCTAGCCAGAAAACCAATTCTATTTGAAATTTGCTATATCTAGATTTATGAAAATTTTGTTAAAACCAAGAAGTTTTTCCCTCCTGTATAGCTCTGTCCTTACTTGATTTTAGCCTTCCTTTTAAGATCATGTGGGTAAAATGTTCACTTTCAGCATTAATTATGGATTTGCAAAATTTTGAATTGATATGTACTGAAGAGACATAAGTTATGGAAATGGCTTACAAAAAACTAAAAATCACAGGAACTTAGGAATTTTGTAATTAATCTAACGGCAGTGGTATTTCAGTTGTCAACAGAAATAACGTAAAGAAGTTTTTGTCTAATGACATTCCTTCCATTGGAACATATTTTTTTTTAATGTTCAGGAATGTTACCAGCAATCGAAATCTCCATTTAAAGGAAGCGATGTAGTATATAACAACCGAAGTAACAGTAAACATGGTGTCTACATACGGCAATTTAGACAACTTTTATCTCCTCAGTATAATCAAATTAAAACGTTTTGAAAACCATAAACCGAACATTTTAAATCTAACCAAAAAGCAAAACTGAGTTGTAGCAAAATTAAAGCCTGTCAATATGGAATTCTCGACAATCTTGCCGGTGGTTTCCACCTGATTTGTCTTTTTGTCTCATGGACTTCGGCTCTTTACCACTCTGTTCGTTAATTTTGTAATTACTTCCATTTACCAATAATTTAGACAGTTAGATGGACCGATTAGTAACAAACCCTATGTGTTGTAACGGTAGATTTTGTTTTGTGGACCGATTAAGGATGTATTCTCCTGAGGTTTCAGTCTCGTTTAATCTCGTTCATGAATAATTCTTAAAACTTGTGTTATGAATGATTTTTGTATTGATTTATATCATATAAAGACGCTCCGAAGTTGTGTCAAACAACGGCAGTAGAATACCGAAGGAACAAGGGAAGCGAACACCACAAAAATCGAAATCCAAAGACATGGCAAAAACGGCAACAGAGAAAAACAAAGACAAAACAAGGACGTGAGACAGCTACAGTGCACGGAAATAAAAAGACGACATCAAAAACTAAGGCACTCATACTGTGAACTCCCATGAAAACCGGGAGTGACATCAGGTGCACCGGAAAGGTAAGCATGTCCTGCTCCGCTAGCGGCACCCGTCACACTATCAGTGAGTCAATCCAGGGTTGAGTCAAAACCGGTTATGTCAAATCCGTGAAGACGTGAAATCTAGCTAAAAATGTCCGTTTTCTTTTGGGACACAGACACTTCATATCTGTCAAAGATATCATGGTGACGGACATAAAATTTCTGAAGGGATGAAAGCAAGAAAGGCTGAACAAATCCCTGACTAAGTAACTTTTGGGACAGTGTTTTTGCTCTATTCACTATGTACCTACGATCACTAGTTTTCGAGAAAAAATTTCAATTTGTAACCAAATTTTACCATTGATCTCGGCCAGAATTTTGGGTTAAAGGGTAACAAAAATCATTTTCTGAAGAAATATGCATCTTTTTCAAATGATTTCTTTTCTAAGTATTGTCCAACTATTTAGACAAAAAATGTGAGTTTTTACCGTTAAATTGATATGGAAAATATGAAAAATCTTGAATTTTACCAAAAAAGCAACATTTTCTTACAAAACTCTCTAATATTATCAGGGAACTATGCTTTTTATGGCTGATATTTCTTCAGACATGAGAGATCTAACAACCTTAAGGATGGTCACTCCTCAGGTTTTTGAATCTGTCTCTGACTTTCGGAATTCTCTTATTTTATCCACCATTATGCATTATAAAATTTTGCACACTGACCCCCACTTTTCTTTTCAAAATATGTTTGTATACATTTTGAATTAACTTTTGACAAAATTTAATGAAATTCTTGATATATCTTCATTGTATTCCAAAGGGTTATTGTCGTAATGCAAAGTAAATGAAAAATCAAGAGGAGTTCGGTTTCCCGCCAAAATTTTAAACACTTAAATTTCAAAAACGGGCACACTGACCTATTAATATATTTTGCTTAAAATGATGTACGATCGATGTTCTAATAAATAAAGATATTAATTTTAAAATCTTGATATAATGGACTTGAGGAGTGACCATCCTTAAAGCTTTGACAGAAACCTTGATGGTAGAAACCAATATTTTTACCCAAAAGGGCCCAAATTGGCCAATATTGTTGACATTAGCAAAGAATCAGGTAAAAAATGGGTCGATAGCACAAAAAAAAAAGAAAAAATGCACGCGTACATGTGTTTTTCTTTTCAAAAAGGATTTTTTCAGGGCCTTCGCTTTTTAAAAATATATGATTTGGGGAAACTTGATGGAGAAAAAATTTGACTGCTCGGGAGAATGCATCCTTAAGTAACAAACCCAATGTGTTGTCACGGTAGATTTTGTTCTGTGAACCGGTTAAGTAACAAATCCAATGTGTGGTCATGGTAGATTTTGTTTTGTGGACCGATTAAGTAACAATCCCAATGTGTTGTTAGGGTAGAGTTTGTGCTGTGGGCCAATTAAGTAACAAAACCAATGTGTTGTTACGGTAGATTTTGTACTGTAGATCGATTAAGTAATAAAACCAGTGCGTTGTTACCATAGATTTTGTTTTGAGGACCGATTTTTGACTACTCACGAGAATACATTCTTCAGTAACAAACCAAATGTGTTGTTACGGTAAATTTTGTTTCGTGGATCGATTTAGTAACAAGCCGATTGTGTTGTTACGGTAGATTTTTTTTATGGACCGATTAAGTTACAAATCGAATGTGTTTACGGTAGATTGTTTTTGTGGACCGATGAAGTAACAAACCCCATGTGTTGTTATGGTAGATTTTGTTTTGTGAGCCGATTAAGTAACAAATTCAATGCGTTGTTACGGTAATTTTTGTTTGTGGACTGATAAAGTAACAAACCCAGTGTGTTGTTACGGTAGATTTTGTTTTGTGGACAGATACTTTATCGGTCCACAGAACAAAATCTAACGTGACAACATATTGGGTTTGTTATTTTATCGGTCCACAAAACAAAATCTGCCGTCGCAACACACTGGGTCTGTTACTTAATCGGTCCACAGAACACAATCTCGTCAACTCGTTTCCGGATGATAACTTGAGTTTGCTTTGAAGGAAAGTTTTAATATTTTGGGATAATGTTTCTATTTATAAAAAACAGTTCAAGTTCGATTTTGATCGTGGTCTGATTTTACGTTCCAGAGTAATTGTCCTTGATTTAGGAAAATTTAAATTTCATGGTTTCCGGATGCTAACTTAAGTTTGCTTTGAAGGAAACTTTTAATATTTTGAAACAATGTTTTGTCTTTTGTTTAATTTGTGTTTTTCCTGTGTAGTTCCCTTGCAGATCGTGACATGTAATTATAATTTTTAGCCATTGTAGGTGTTTCCCGTTGTCCCCTTTATTTCATTTCTATTCATAAATTACAGGTCAGGTTCGATTTTGACTATGATCGAATTTTGATCGAATTTTGCACTCCAGAGTTATTGCCCTTGATTAAGGCAAAATCTGTAAATTTTATGGTTTCTGGATGATAACTTGATTTTGCTTTGAAGGAAAGTTTTAATATTTTGGGATAATGTTTCTATTCATAAAATACTGGTCAAGTTCGATTTTGACCATGATCAAACTTTGCGTTCCGGAGTTAATGTCCTTGAGTTAGGCAAAATCTGTAATTTTTATGGTTTCTGGATGATAACTTGAGTTTGCTTTGAGAGAAAATTTTGAGAATATTTTGGGACAAGGTTACCTGTACTATTTGTAAAATACAGATCGAGACTGATTTTGACCGTGATCAGATGTTGCGTTCCATAGTTATTGCCCTTAATGAATGCAAAATCTGTAAATTTTATAGTTTCCGGATGATAACTTCAGGTTACCTTTGTGACAAAATTCCTGCAACTACTACGATTGTCTATGGGCGGGGGTATCTTTTTTGATCAGCAGATCACCCTTTTCTAGTTTATCTTAGTATAATATAACACTTATGGAAATTATGAAACGTATTATACCGTATGTATGGTTTTGATGAGCCTATGGCATTCAGATTAAAATATGTCCAGAATATGTTTTGCACGACAATTTTTTAAAAATTCTGATTGTAATGCTGTTGTGGACTTTTCTATTGCATAATGTGTTCCGATGACTGATACATTGTACTTGCTCCACAGGATGGATGCAACGGAAAATGGACAGTAATTTTTGGACGTTTTCCTGTTTTTTACGTAAGAACTAAAATGTAGTGTTATTGTAGATGTAGGAATAAGGAACGAAAGTCAACTCGATTTTGCAAAGGTAATTATAATATAACTGAAACTTGTAGTTTGTATATAGTAGTCTACTTGCAAAATACTTCTTATGTCAACAGAGAAAAACAGAAATCTGTTGCTATCCCAACGCCATTTTGTTGATCCTTAAAATGTTTGGTTTATCGAACATACTTGAGATGATTGGCCGATATCGTTTGACTTCAGGATCAGTGACGTCATCGGTCAATATCATTCTTTGATCACAAACCCAATGTGTTGTGACGCTAGATTTTGTTTTGTGGACCGATAAAGTAACAAACACAACGTGTTCTGGTAGATTTTGTTTTGTAGGTGATAAAGTAACAAACCCAATGTGTTTTTACGGTAGATTTTGTTCTGTGGACAGTAGTTGATATGGGAAAAAATCTGCGGTTTTCAAAAAACGTTTTTTGAAAACCGCAGATTTTTTCCCATATCAACTACTATCTACGGGACTAACGAAAATAAGCAATTGTTATTCACTACAGTTGAGACGGGTAAAACGGGCTAGATTCTTAATTCACTCACATTTTTTACGATGCTTGTGGTTTAAGCATAACACGGGTTATACATAACACTGACGTGTATCGCTGGTTCTACACTTTTGATTCCTATATATTTCTAGTAAGTCTGACAGGTCGTCACCAGTTACTCTCTCTATAACGAATATATTGTTAAAAGGATAATATAAATATACGATTTCCCCTTGAATATCAAGTATTTCGTAAAAACCATACACCTTTGTTTTTATTTTTTTTAGATTTGTCAAATCATATGCAAGCATTTTTTTACCTGATTTTATTATAAAAGTCAAACATTATTACTTGTCATAACGGTTATGCACCCTCCTACCTGAAATACACTCATAATGTTTTATCTATAAATATTCGGGTTATAAAAAATGACAACGATTCCCGTATATTTTTCAGAAAAGTCTAATACGAATAATTTTAAAACAATACAAGGAGTAAAAAATATGCCGAGTGATTTTTTCCGCTTACTCATCGTGGGACCCAGTGGGGTTGGAAAAACGACTTTGCTAATGCACCTTTTATTTAAACCCTTATTGTATTACGACAAAATTATTCTTTACGCAAAGAACTTAGAACAACATTACTACAAGGAACTAATTCGAAGATTCGAGGAAATAGCGGAAAAACTAGGTGTGTCTCTGGAAGATTTATTACAACTATCNATGAGCCTATGGCATTCAGATTAAAATATGTCCAGAATATGTTTTGCACGACATTTTTTTTTTTAAATTCTGATTGTAATGCTGTTGTGGACTTTTCTATTTCATAATGTGTTCCGATACATTGTACTTGCTCCACAGGATGGATGCAACGGAAAATGGACAGTAATTTTTTGACGTTTTCCTGTTGTTTACGTAAGAACTAAAGTATAAACTGAGAAATGTAGTGTTATTGTAGATGTAGGAATAAGGAACGAAAGTCAACTCGATTTTGCAAAGGTAATAATAATATAACTGAAACTTGTATTTTGTATATAGTAGTCTACTTGCAAAATGCTTCTTATGCCAACAGAGAAAAACAGAAATCTGTTGCTATCCCAACGCCATTTTGTTGATCCTTGAAATGTTTGGTTTATCGAACATACTTGAGATGATTGGCCGACTTCAGGATCAGTGACGTCATCGGTCAATATCATTCTTTGATCACAAACCCAATGTGTTGTGACGCTAGATTTTGTTTTGTGGACCGATAAAGTAACAAACACAACGTGTTGTGGTAGATTCTGTTTTGTGGACCGATAAAGTAACAAACCCAATGTGTTTTTACGGTAGATTTTGTTCTGTGGACCGATTAAGTAACAAATCCAGTGTGTTGTCACGGTAATTTTGTTCTAGGGGCCGATTAAGTAACAAACCCAATGTGTTGTGACGGTAGATTTTGTTCTGTGGACCGATTAAGTAACAAACCCAATGTGTTGTGACGGTAGATTTTGTTCTGTGGACCGATTAAGTAACAAACCCAATGTGTTGTCTTGGTAGATTTTGTTTAGTGGACCGATTAAGGATCAAACCCAATATGTTGTGACGGTAGATTTTGTTCTGTGCACCGATTATGTAACAAACCCAATGTTTTGTTACGGTAGATTTTGTTTTGATGACCGATTAAGTAACAAACCCAATGTGTTGTTACGGTAGATTTTGTTTTATCGTCTTTTGGCCACCAGCTGATGTAAGTATTATCTTTCAACCGCATGGAAGCATGGCCGACATTTCCATCTTTGGCTTCCCATATGTATATTCTGTCAGTCATTTTGGTTTCTAAATAAAAAAAGATAAATTTGCTCATAAGAAGGTCTAAATTATCTCCATTATTTCTTTAAATAGCAAGATAACTAGTCCTTTAATTCATTATATACAAGGACAAGTTCAACAACTCAATTTAATCATTAAGTTCTACAGTAATAGATTGGGGTGATTTATCTGACTATCAACAACTCAATTTAATCATTAAGTTCTACAGCAATAGATTTATTGGGCATTCAAAGTTAAAGAATAACAAAATACCTTAATTTATTTTCTGCATATGCGCGTTTCGACAACTTATGTCTCAAATCAAAACATTTGGAAATCCATGAAGCGAAAAACATGTAAAGCTATTAGCAATCAAAATAATTGAAATAAAAAAGCCAAAATTCAGCCAAGGACATATTTATGCATGAGGGAGATAATATAATTAACTAAAATCAGCTAAGGACAGAGCTATACAAGAGACAGATACTCCTTACTTTTAAACAAAAAATTTGTAAAATTAGCTATTGCAAGTTTTAATACAATTGATTTCGGGTCAGCACCGAAGTACTGACTACTGGGTTGGTGAATTCCATCGGGGACTTACACTCCACTAGCAGAAGCATCGGTCCAATGGTAATAAATAAAAAAAAATGCCGAAGTTACTGTTAATTTATTTTCTGCATATGCGCATTTCCACAACTTGTGTATCATCACTGCAGATCAAACCAAAACATTTTGAGGTCCATTAACCGAAAAACATGTATGTTTTCAAATACAATATGTTTTCGGGCCAGCACCGAAGTACTGGCTACTTGGTATGTGAATGCCCTCGCGGACTGACACTCCACCAGCAGAGGCATCGGATCAGTGGTAATAAATAACAAAATACCGAAGTTACTGTCAATCTATTTTCTGGATATACGCATTTCGACAACTTATGTCTCATCAGTGCATATCAAACCAAAACATTTGAAGTCCATTAACTTTGAAATGAGGCATTGTATGGTGAAACAAAAAGATTTCGCTAAAGCATTTATGTAATCGTCTCGGTGTATTGACATGCCAAAATTATGAGTATTTTGGTCACTCCATGAATACTTTTTTGACTCACTGTACTAAAATTATTGACTGGTAACATAACAATAATGCCCTTAATCGTAGAAGTGGTTGTTTAATTATTACATAATGTTATCAAAATATCAACTAAAACCCTCTTAGTAATCCAAAAAATGGGTCGCTTTTAAGAATAATTCAATTTAAACAAATAAAGCAATCTATGACGTCATAAATATTATATACTTATTAAATTGCAAAAAAGACAATAACAAGTTTATGGTTCCACCAGACACGACTATTTACCGTATGGCAGTGCAGGAAAATAGATTGATTCAAAGAAATCATAAACTTGCTATTGTTCGAATAGCCAGTAAATGAGCATTTTATTGTACCGTAATCGAAAATGAAAGAAGCAACTGCTTCCTATGATTTTGAGTTGAAAATAAAAACAGTTCCCGCAAAAATGACGTCGAAGGACAATTAATCAAGACTTCACATATATTCTGACGTTGTATTTTACATACTCAAAGGCATATGAGCGCATGTGTAAAATTCAGGACCGCAATTATCATGGAAGGGTCTATTCTCATAGACTCATTTTATAATTATCAAATTATTATATTTGTACTTTTGTTTCTATGTAGAAAGTGTAACAATGTACCTGTTCAATAATTTATATTATTCTATAATATATAAATACTAATGGTAAAGTTGCATTGACATTAAAATGAATAAAAAAGGATATTCACTCGATAGAAAGGATATTCACTCCATGAAAAGGATATTCACCGCGGGAAACGTCACGTGCGACATATTTTTAGAAAAAGGGAAATCCCGTATTTATATCGTCCAATCACATTGCTATGTAACATTGTCGCGTGACAACGTCATCGGCATCACTAAAAACAGAATTGCTTCATCTAAAGAAAAGAAGATCAGCGAAAATGGTGCAAATATGCAAAGAGGAAGACACTTAAAATACGAAACAAGTCAGCGTAACACTGGTAAAGGCGTTCACACAATATTTTGGGAAAAAATCTCCCGACGGATGTCGACAACACATAGCGCAGAATCGTCGCACATTACACAGATGCAAGGAGTGAAAAAGAAGAACACAAGCATTCATTTAAAAGACAGAAATCATCGATTATTTAGGATAAAAAAATTATTCTTTAAATAAAGTCTTTAAAGAACGTTCGCTTGTTACATTAAAATGTCAATTCCCTCCCTTCTTCACAATCTCCCACCAATGACGAACAATGGAAAAAAGCCGCAAACTCAGTGTTAGCTAGAATCTGTAAATTTCTGACAGTAAAGATAATAATAATGTTATATTTATTGTTTTACTTATCCTCAAAATATTTTTGAAAAGTATATATTTCATTTATTTTATGCAAATGTTCAAAGCCTCTTTAATCGTTAATTCGACACCCATAGAAAATTTCTAGGTGTATAGTATAATACATAATAAAAATAATTATTATGTATTTATCGGATAATAGAATAAAACAGTTACTGTCTTTAGTTTCGGTAAATGTGCAGTGTTATTGACTTTTGGGAAAACAGATATTCACCTCGCCATGCGGCTCGATGAATATCTGTTTCCCCAAAAGTCAATAACACTGCACATTTACCTCAACAAAAGACAGTAACTGTATAATATTGCTCAGTTGATCATGATTAATCATGGTATTGCACGCTAACCTTGGTTGACGTTTCCAAGCTTCACCCCTTCCCCAAATTAGATATACCATTGACGTAGGTCTTGTCAATCAAATATTATAAAAAAAATTATGGCACTTCTATACTCCATCAATTTGGGGATTAACTGGGCGTAAAAGATAATATTGAACTCGGGGAAAGCAGTTGTTCAAAATTACTTTAACTCCGTTAAACCCAAAATTTATTTCGTCGAAGTGCTATAATTGTGTATTATTACATAATGATTTTATTTAAAGAATGTTATTGGTTTAAATCATGTCACTTGATATTCCATCAATCATGATATTGTTTGATTGAAAACGATACTGACCGATGACGTCACTGATCCTGAAGTCAAACGACATCGGCCAATCATCTCAAGTATGTTTGATAAACCAAACATTTCGAGGATCAACAAAATGGCGTTGGGATAGCAACAGATTTCTGTTTTTCTCTGTTGACATAAGAAGCATTTTGCATGTAGACTACTATATACAAAATACAAGTTTCAGTTATATTATAATTACCTTTGCAAAATCGAGTTGACTTTCGTTCCTTATTCCTACATCTACAATAACACTACATTTCTCAATTTATACTTTTGTTCTTGCGTAAACAACAGGAAAACGTCAAATAATTACTGTCCATTTTCCGTTGCATCCATCCTGTGGAGGAAGTACAATGTATCAGTCATCGGAACACATTATGCAATGGAAAATCCACAACAGCATTACAAAGCATAATTTTAAACAAATTGTCGTGCAAAACATATTCTGTACATATTTTAATCTGAATGCCATAGGCTCATAAAAACCATACATACGTATTTGTAGAGACTTTGTCTCATGTGCATTTACTCCATATCCTTTTATTCACCATATACAGTATAATAGGTTTCATAATTTTAGTAAGTGTTATATTATACTAAGATAAATTAGAAAAAGGTGATTTGTGATCAAAAGATACCCCCGCCCATAGGCAATCGTAGTAGTTGCGGGGATTTTGTCACAAAGGTAACCTGAAGTTATCATCCGGAAACTATAAAATTCACAGATTTTGCATTCATTAAGGACAATAACTATGGAACGCAACATCTGATCACGGTCAAAATCAGTCTCGACCTGTATTTTACAAATAGTACAGGTAACCTTGTCCCAAAATATTAAAATTTCGTCTCAAGGCAAACTCAAGTTATCATCCGGAAACCATAAAATTTATAGATTTTGCCCAAATCAAGAGCAATAACTCCAGAACGCAAAATTTGATCATGGTCAAAATCGAACTTGACCAGCATTTTATGAAAAAAAAAATTATCCCAAAATATTAAAACTTTCCTCCAAAGCAAACTCAAGTTATCATCCAGAAACCAGAAAATTTACAGAATTTGCCTAAATCAAGGGCAATAACTCTGGAGTGCAAAATTCGATCATAGTCAAAATCGAACTTGACCTGTATTTTATGAATAAAAACATTGTTCCAAAATATTAAAACTTTCTTTCAAAGCAAACTCAAGTTATCATCCGGAAACCATTAAAATTTACAGATTTTGCCTAAATCAAGGGCAATAACTCTGGAACCTAAAATCCGATCACGATCAAAATCGAACTTGACTGTATTTTATGAAGAGAAACATTATCCCAAAATATTGAAACTTTCCTTTAAAGTAAACTCAAGTTATCATCCGGAAACGAAAGTGCGACGGACGGAAAGACGGACGGACAAGAGGAATCATATATACCCCCTTAAGGTGGGGGTATAAAAATAATTCAGAAACAATTTTTTTAAGAATTTGGGCTAAAAGCACCCCTAACTGTTAACTATAAATAAAAATTTCATATAAAATACACATGTGATGTCAACGGGACAGTACTAGTAAGAGCTTCTTTTTTCCTCTCTTCAAAATCCTTGACGTGATCAATCATTTTTTTTCTTTCTTATTGATACTTAACTCATTTAAAGTAATAGATAGGGATAAAAAAAATAACACAAAAATTTATATTTATTAAATTAAATTTAAAATGGAGATGGATAAGTGCAACAGTCTTAAGGAAGGTATGTATAACCCCCATCCTCCTCGAGTACGTCCAAAATAAGTCCAGAGTCCATAAAGGGGTTAATACCCTCCTTTAGGGCTCCGTCGAGTTCTATGTTTTACACTCATAGCTTACAAGGCAAAAAATGCATTTATTTCAATTTATTTGGAAGGCTTAATTGCTTAGAGACAGTGTGGAATTTTTGAACAATCTCGGAGTTTTATATGATTTAGAATAAAAATTTTATGAACAATAAATTTTGATTGTAAAATATATAAGCTTCTAAAACTCCTACTTCCATCTATTTGTGGTGAGTAGTGCCATAGGAACTTCTAACAGGTTAATTTCGCTGAATTTATAAAATATAATGTCGCTGAATTGATATGCTTTTTGTCGCTGAAATGAAAAAAGTTCGAAATGTCTTTGAATTTATCGTCTCCGCGAGATAACATCCAGTCTAACTCGCTAGGGACGATTATTGATAGTTCTAACTCGTTAGAGACAAAATGGGCTAAGACTGTATCGCTCACATGTTTCAGGCAGCAATCAAGGATTTTCTACTTTGATATATATAATCATAGCAAGTACTATCTTTAAAAAAGATAGTCGACGCAGTAAAATAGGCGTGTTTTCTTTACTCTTAAAAACAGCAATGTGCAAAACATTGTATGAAGCGATGCAACAATTTTTATTATCAGAATGTATATGTAATTTTGATTGAATCTGACAAAATTTTGCTGTGAATAACATATTACCACATACACCTTAAAAAAAACGTTTACAGTGCAATGCATTACAACACTGATATTTCCTATCACCACCTTTCAATTAGAGACCCGGCGTGCTCGTCTGTATGTGCGTATAACGACGGACGCCTTTCTATTGTAGTACCTTTTAAAAACTCAATTATCACAACCTCTTTTTTAATAAATATAATTATCAAGGCAATATATTTATATCTTGTTTTCTTAAAGAGGCATTGTATTCTCTTTCAATTCGTCAGAGATTGAACCTAGTTTAACTCACCATATTATTTTTAAGATGCACATTCCAAGTCGGGAATATGACGGCTGTTCCAACTAATGCCGTTTTTGGTTTCTAATCTCTCCCCTGAATGTCTGCTTCAGACTTTTGCTTTCACCTTTACTCTTGATAAACCTGGTATTTGGTACATAGTAAGCTTGTTTCAGTAGTGAGTTTTTAAAATTACATTGGAAGGTTTCCAGTACAGGGACGGCCATTTGATTTTCAAAAGGGGGCTTGAGCACGTGGGCTTGGGCGATTTTGTAAATAAATAATTTAATCTTGGTGCCAGTGAAAATAAATAATTGAATCCTACTTGCGATGAAAATAAATAATTTAATTTTGATTGAAGAATAAATTTTTTTTGGTAAAAATAAATGATTTGTTCGAAATTTTCATGAAAAATTTCTTTTTTTCTAGGCAAAACATCCCGAGCCCCTTGTAAACATATATTTGTTCCACCAAGTTTGGTTCCAATTGGCTCAGTAGGTTCAGAGGAGAAGACATTTGAATGCATTTCCCATAGAGTCCCTATGTTAAACTATGTTCCACGCTGGCGGCCACCTTGTAAGAACGTAAAAATCACAAACTTTAAAGGGGATCACCCAAGGACTATTGTGACCAAGTTTGGTTCAATTTGGCTTGGTAGTTTCAGAGGAGAAGATCTTTGGATGCATTTCCCATAGGGTCCCTATGTTAAACTATGTTCCCTGCTGGCGGCCATCTTGAATGACGTATGAACATAAAAATCATAAACTTTGAAGGAAAGCATCTAAAGACTATTGTAACCAAGTTTGTTTCCAATTGGCTCATTGGGTTCAGGAGAAGACAACTGAATGCATTTCCCATAGGGTCCCTATGTTAAACTGTGCTCTATGCTGGCAGCCATCTTGGATGAGGTACAAACGCAAAAATCACAAACTTTAAAGGGGACCACCCAAGGACTATTGTGACAAAATTTGGTCCCCATTGGCTCAGTGGTTTCAGAGGAGATCTTTGAATGCATTTCCCATGGGGTCCTATGTTAAACTATCTTCCCCGCTGGTGGCCATGTTGGATGAGATGCGAACCTGCTGGACATATGTAGAAATTGTAGTTCTGGAAAACCTAAACACTTTTGCAATTCACATTTAACCTTTATCTCAAACAGTTTTTGAAATAAAGGTAAAATCGTTCAAAAATTGTGAAAATTCAAAGAAAAAGCGGCAATAACTCCTATGTGGGTTGTCAGATTTTCTTCAAAATTGCAGGACATGTAGATCTTACTATGCTGATCATTTTTGTTATACAAACTTTACTTCTATTTTCTATCAATTTCAATATATAAGACCAGAAGTAACGAAAAACTTAAAATTTTACGTAAAAGGGGCAATAACTCCAAGACGGGTAAACGGATATTCTCCGAAATTGCAGGGCAGGTAGATCTCATCATGCTGATCACTTTTATTCCCATGTCAGAATTTTGATATCTGTAATGGTTTTCGAGTAATTTGCAATAACAGCAATTTACCCCTATGTTCTATTTTTAGTAACAGCGACCATGTTGTTTGGTCTACGGACATAAAAATCACAAACTTGAAAGAGCATACCCTGGTGATGATTCAGACCAAGTTTGGTTAGTATTGGCCCAGTAGTTTCAGAGGAGAAGATCTTTGAATAAAAGTTAACGGACGGACGGACGGACGACGGACGCCGAGTGATGGCAAAAGCTCACATGGCCTTTGGCCAGGTGAGCTAATAACTATTGGCATGATATAATTTTCTGCCTTTTGGAACAAATTTTATATAACATTTATTCCTTTAAGAACAAATATCATTATTTTTGTTCCAATGGAAAAAATATTATGTAATAATTTTTCGTTTGGAACAAATCTTATGATAGAACTTATATTCTGTTACACCCCCCCCCCCCCCCCCCCCCCCCCCCCCACCCCCACCCCCCGAAAATCAAAAGGTCGTCCCCATAAGGGACCGACAACTTAACATGAAGGGGGCTATAGTTTTTTTTTCAAAAAAAAAATTCTGAATCCGATTTTGTGTGAAAAAATATTTTGGCTGCGAAATTGATGAAAAAAAATATTCTGAAGGAGGCTTTCTACCCCCAAAAATAATGCTAATTATTTTGATGATACATGCTTAAAAATAAATAAACTTGGATTCTATTGGCTGATTAACCACCTGCTAAATAACCATGTCCACCCTACACAAGAAAATCAATAATCATGATAATGTAGTGTTTCACCTACATGTAGACCAAAGTCATTCAAAGAATTGTACATAAGGACAAAATTCACACACATGCAGTAAGCATGGATAAATAAACATATCGTAATTAAAGTTTAACATAGTTTTCTTCCACGTAATGTAAAACTAATTTCAACCTGATATTTACATTAAAAAATTAAAATGTGAAATACATCTATACTTGGAATAACATGTAAATTATATGAAATATTTTATTTGCATTCATTTTCAAAGGTTTTCGCTCCATGTATTACGAACACCTCATGTAAACTTTATCATGTTTATACAACATGAAAAATCAATACATCATTCGGCTGTGTATTGTCCAGAGTACGCGGTCAGTCGACATAGCGTTTATGTGTACAATCGTGTAGTTAAATGTAGGTCATTTTGTAATTATCGTTTTCTTAGTTAAACACAAACAGGTTTGCATAACCGCACAAAAATGTGATCATGCATTGAACCAACTAATATGATTATTTAGATAGTGTCGAAAATGGTTGAACGGCGCGACCTGAAGGTCGCTTGCCGTTCAACGATTTTCGACACTATCCAAATAATCATATTAGTTGGTTCAATGCATGATAACTTATATTGTGCGGTTATGCGGATGTAAACTTGGATTCTATTGGCTGATTAACCACCTGCTAAATAACCATGTCCGCCACACACAACAAGAAAATCAATAATCGTGATAATGTAGTGTTTCACATTAACAAACATGCAGTAAGCATAGAAAAATAAACACATCGACATTAAACATAGTTTACTCCTACGTAATGTAACAGTAATTTCAGCCTGAAAATTAAAATACGAAAAACATCTATATTTGGAATAACATGTAAATCATATGAAATGTTTTATCTGCGTTCATTTCCAAAGGTTTCCGCTCAGTGTATTTCGAAAACGTCATTTTGCTGGTACAATCTGTATACAACTTGAAAAATCAAGTTGTGTATTGTTCATGGTACGCTGTCAGTTGGTATAGTGTTTATTTTTAGAATCGTCTAGTTAAATGTAGGTCATTTTGTAATTATCGTTTTCGTAGTTTAATGCAAACTGTGGTTAGCATAACCGCACAAAAATGTTATCATGCATTGAACCAACTAACATGATTATTTAGATAGTGTCCAAAATGGTTGAACGGTGCGGCTGACGCCTTACCGTTCAACGATTTTCGACACTGTCTAAATAATCATGTTAGTTGGTTCAATGCATGATAACCTATACTGCTAATCCATATCCCCCAAAGGAGGCCATTCAGAGTTAAAAAAAAACCCTAATCTTCGATAACATTACATTACACTAGTAAACTAAGACCAAATTGATTATATTTATGGTTTTGTTTTAAGTATATCTAGAATGTACACACTGAGTTGTCAACTCTCTTTTTGCGACTCCAAAGTGTCTTTTTCACATCTTTATTTTTATACTTTGGATTTGATTTCATCTTGGTTGGCTTTTAGACAGCCGCGAAGATATCCTGAAAGAAGTTTGTTTACCTTTACTCATTTTTATTTTTTTTAGATTTTACCTTATGTCTTTTAGCTTTATATAATCGTATTTGTTTCATTCGAATGTGCTACGGTTGAATATTTTTTTCTGTCATAATTTTAACTGTTAAACTGCAATGACTTGAACTGCAAAAGCTTCAAGACCATGAATGTCTGGAGCAACTTAGGGACCGACCATTTAACTTGAA